>JASDQU010504144.1:127013-149295 GCA_032191745.1 Picea mariana | reverse complement strand
GGATTGGGACCGTTAGTTTTGAAGGACACCTGGCACTTGATTAAGTCTGGTCGCCATCTGGACTATCACGACTTTGAAATACAAGGGTCAACTCCCTCCCATCCACGATATCCAAGATGCAAAAGAACCTTTGGGTGTGGGCCCATGATCATAGCACAAGGTCACATGGAGTGGGGACAAAGCATATGAGGAGCGCAGAGCCAATATGTTCAAGGGAAAATGGATCGTGTCCGTGGATTTTGAAGCCAGATCTAACCATCGATATGGAGGGTGGTTTCGTAGATTTAGTCACCAAGGATTCTAGATGCTAGAATGGTGGAATCTCCTGAAAGGAGAAGTGTCGAATCGCCTCTGGAGTGAAGCGCCAGGTCATGGAAACGGGTTACATTGAAGGCGGAGACAAAATAAAAAGAAGGCTAGCCTCTAAGCCCTGGGAAGAAAGCGCATGATCATTCCTTGTGATTGAAGTCTCGACCACCCACCGTGGAGGAAGGTAATTAATGAAAATTGAGCAGGCATCTGAAACCTCAGCTCAAGCCATGAATGTAAGGCATGGAGGTTCTAGCCGGCAGTCTTCCCAAGATCATCCTGTGTGTCAGTTTTCCTAAAAGAGCCATGGCGATCTTATGTCCTCGTCTAACCAGGGGAGCCTGCACACACTAAATTGGACTTTAATGTCCCAACTACCCTCCTGCTACCAAGGGGGGTGAATTTCTGTGATTATATATGCTCAGTTTTTGTATTTTTGTAGGGATGGATGGTAGAGAAGAGCTCCCGACTGTAATGTTTTAATGAAGCACTGGTTTTCCTGGCTATGTATCTGCATATGAAATTTTCTTGTTCAATGTAAGGCAACTCTCTTTTTCATCTGGTTTCGATCTCATACTAAAAGGGTTCATGATTGATTGATTCGCATGAATCGTCGTGATTGTGTTATGATAAATGATTTATTATAGTGTTGTTATGTTCTTTTAGTGTTCCTGCTTTTGAATATAAGAGGTTCTTGTGTTCAAAGTTTTCTTCTACAGGTTGTTGGAAGCCCGATGCCTATAGCAAGCCTTCGCATTTCCTCACAAAAGTCTTTCTCCTACTCTCCCTTATTACAACTTACTATCTGAAGTTAAACCAAGACCTCATCTACTTGTGCATGTCTGGCCTAGTTTCTAAGTTAGAACGATATTGTTCTGAGTTTACTTCCATTCATCACCCTTTATCAACAAATAGTGACATAAACTGATGGGCATCAGGCTTACTCCTGCTGCAATCCAGGAGTGACTTCTGACACCAACACAGTGCTTGATCAGTTACTTGCAACCTATTTTAGTTATTATAAGTGATCATATATGCTAGATTACTGTGAGTACTGCGAGGTTTTGTTTTATTAGTGAAGTAGATAATGATTGAATGTTAAAGAACTAATGGTGCTAAGTTCTTTACTAAGTTGTATAATCACAGATCTGTGTTCCAGCTAAAGTTGCAGACACTTGAGTCCTGCAACTACCCCTGCCTCTACCTCGGCTGAGACTTCATATGCTTCGCAGGTGTTGCCAAAAGGGTCGATAGTTAGGGTTTTGTTGGTGCACTCTTGTAGCGTTGAACCCTGGGTCTGCCCCTATTCCAACAAAGGATGTGAATATTTTTTTGAAGATAGACCTCAGGTCGGGATATCACCAGCTAAGGATAAAATATGAATAAATCAGCAAGACCGCCTTTAGAGCAAGGTATGGTCATTACGAGTTCACAGTGGTGCTATTTGGGTTGTCAAATGCACCCAGTGTTTTTATGTGCCTGATAAATGGTGTATTCAGGGTCTATCAAGACAAGTTTGTCATAGTCTTCATGGATGACATTTTTGTATATTCCAAGTCGGAGGAAGATCATGAACAACATCTTAGGATGGTGTTGCAAGTGCTAAGAGAGCACCAGTTGTATGCCAAGCTGAGCAAATGATCATTTTATCAGGAGCAGATCCATTACTTGGGGCATATTATTTCGAAGGAAGGGATAGTTGTAGATCTTGAGAAGATTGAGGCCATTAGAGAATGGTCACTACCAAAGAATGTGACAGAATTCAGATCCTTCATGGGTCTAGCTGGATATTACAGAAGGTTTATCGTAGGGTTCTCAAGGATAGCTCAACCTATCACTTCCTTACAAAGGAAGGAGAAAATGTTTCATTGGACAGATGATTGTGAGAAAATATTTTAGCAATTGAAGCAATTGTTCACCAGTGCTCCAATCGTAAGGATTGTAGATCCAAATGAATATTTTGTGGTGTTCATTGATGCATGCAAAGAAGGAATAGGTGGAGTCCTCAGTCAAAATGGATTTGTAATCTGTTATGAATCCATAAAGTTGAAAGAGCACGAAACGAACTATGAAAATCATGATTTGGAGTTGGCAGCCATAATACATGCTCTAAAGAAATGGAGGCATTACCTCATGGGAAGGAGGTTCGAACTAAGAACATACCATAATGGTCTGAAGTATTTGTTTGACCAACCAACCTTGAACACTAGGCAGAGCAAGTGGTTGGAGTTTCTCTGTGAGTACAATTTTGATATCAAGCATATCAAAGGGAAGGAGAATAAAGTAGTTGATGCACTCAACAGGAGAGTACACAAATTACATGCTACAACCATTCGCATGTACCGAACTGATATTAAAGGTAGAATTTCAGAGGCTACAAATACAAATTTGTAGTACAAGGATTTGGTAGAAAAGATACAACAAGGTAAGATGCCACAGAAAGTGGAGAATTATAAATTGCAAATCGATGGAACACTTATGTACAAGAACAAAATTTATGTACCTAATGTCGAGGACATGAAACTTATGACTTTTCATGAAATGCATAATGTGCCTTATGTAGGGCACCCTGGATATTAGAAAAATGTGGCAACAGTCAAGAGCCATTACTTTTGGCCAGGTATGAAGAAAGAGATTGTTGAATACATCGCTAGATGTATGGATTGATAGAATGTTAAAGATGAGCACAACCACCCAGCAGGGTTGTTACAACCTTTACCCATTCCTGAGTGGAAATGGGAAGTGGTGACAATGGATTTCATCATCGGATTGCCTAGAACCAGAAAACAACATGATTCAATCATGGTGGTGGTGAATAAGCTTACGAAAGATACCCATTTCATTTTGTTAAAGAATACCCCTAAGGTAGTGGATGTTTCTGATGTCTTTATCAAGTAAGTGGCACGATTGCACGAAATTCCCAAGACAATTGTGTCTGACAGAGACCCGAAATTTACTTCAAATTTCTAGAAGGGGTTGTTCAAAGGATTTGGAATGAATCTAAATTTTATCATAGCTTATCATCATGAGTCTGATGGACAGACAGAGAGGGTGAACAGAGTAATAGAACACATGCTAAGGGTTTATCTGATGGACAAACCATCGAAATGTGAAGACTCCCTACACTTGGTATAATTCACCTACAATAATGGGTATCAAGCATCGTTGAAGATTATCCCATTTGAATCACTTTATGGAAGAAAGTGAAATACTCCAGTAAGCTGGGATAATCCAGCTGATAGAGCAGTGGTTGGGCTAGAGTTGCTCAAGGAAATGGAAGAAAAGATGCTAAAAATTAAGCAAAATTTGAAAGTTTCCCAAGACAGGCAGAAAAGTTACGCTGATAAGAAAAAAACCCACAGAGAGTTTAAAGTGGGTGACCATGTGTTCCTAAAAGTAAAATCCAATAGAATTTCCCTGAAGCTGGGAAACTGTGCCAAGTCGACATCCAGATTTTTTGGGCCATTTGAAATCCTAGAAAGGATTGAGCCAATTACATATATGCTTGCATTACCTGCATCCACGAGTGTACATAATGTGTTTCATGTTTCATTTCTTAAGAAATATATACTTTATGCTAATCATGTAATTGAATGGAATGTGATTCAGGTGGAGCAAGAAGGTGTCCTGCAAGTGCATCCTGTGCGCATATTGGACCGAAAAAGCAAACAGCTCTGGAATCGATCCATAGGGCTTGTAAAGGTCTAGTGGACCTGGTACGGTCCTAAGGAAGCGACATGGGAGCATGGAGATGCTATGCGGGCAGAATACCCGCATATTTTTTAATATTTTGAAAAATCCTATTGATGTTGTGTGAAAGTTGCACTAAGGATAGTGAAAAAATAAGGGGAGGGGATTGTAATATCCCCAAGGACGAGCCCTGTTGTAATCATGTTTTGTAGGTTGGTGAGATGATTATTGATAGTATGGTAGGCTGATGTGGTTATTAGGCCAGAGAGTCTAAGTATTAAGGCCAGAAGCTTGTTTTTGTATATGTATTATCTAGAACATTAATAAAATTATAAAAATTGTTGCATATAGACCGACCACGAAGAAAGAGTGATGGGGGACTAAGCTTCCACAGAGTGGGTAAGGGAAAAGGGGATGAAAGGTTGGAAAGATAGGCTAAGTGTTGAGCCTAGGGGCTAATCTTGGGGGCTTAAGTCCTTGGGAATAATAATTTATTATTATTCCAAAATCTATGTGACAAAACATGCTTTTATAATAAGTTCCTGGAAGGGGAAATGTGGGAAAAAGGGAACACGGGTTGATGGAGTGCATGCAGCCTCATGGGTGACATATGTCGGCCCTGGCACATGCAATTTAACCCAAATATTGAGTCGTGGAGGGGGTTCATCCTCCATTTCGTTGTCAGCTATCTGAAACATGATTTTCATATGACCTCTATATGCTCAACACAGCTTTGAGACCCGAATCCTGCGATGCTTCTTGAGAAACCAGTACACCTGTTTTCTGAAATATTGAGTCTGTGTGTGACCTCTATGTGGATTTCTTGTCACGCCCTCTGAAAACTAGTGGCAAACCCGTGGATTGAGCCATGTCACCTGTGTATCATGTAATCTAGTCGATTCACTCTTGCAGAATTGAGCCATACCTAAACTGTCTTTGATTCGTCGCCTTCTACGTTCCTGAGTAGAATTGACCTATTATTGTTTCTCTTATCTTCACCTTGTGGGAATTGATTTGAACTTGACTGAAGAACTGGGTTTTCAGGCCCATGGTAGAAGAAGCAGGTTGTCAGGCCTGTGTGCAGCTCCCTCCAGATGAGAGAGTCTGTTGGGAAGTGTTTTTCTCTCAAAGTGAGTCCAGCACCAGCTATGGAGCTCTAAGAATTCTTGATTCGACATGTTGTCAAGGCCCAAATAGGGAGGTGAACCACTGATTGACTATGTTTTTGAAGGTGTATACTCCCAGGTGGAACAGACATGTGGAGAATGAGAGTCCGTTAGGAGTGGGCATAAGAAGGCTCCTGGAGAGAATCCTTCTTATTTCTCTGTGCAGTTTACCTGTAACCTCAGCCTAGCCTAGGATTCTCTTGCCTTGGGTGGATCTTAGTCCCGTTTCATGGGTGACCCATTGTTGAGCATGATGAGTAGTGAGGTCTAAGGCTGGGAGGTTCATGGAAGGTCTACACATGGTTGGTGGAGTTACTACAGTTTCAAATATAAGTATATGCATGTGTTTAAATTCATCTTTTAAATGCATGTTTGTGATGCTTGCAAAATTATCATGTATTCTGTTGCGATGATGTTTACTATTGATTGAATTATTTATGTATGTTAGCAGTAATTATATGTTTACTCTGTTATGCCATTTAATTTATTTTAAATGCATAATATATAAGTATGAGAATGTTTCCATGCAGTAGCATCACCCGGCAAGGGGGTTTATGGTTGGGGACGTTACACCTCACTAACCTTCAATTCATGCACGATACCCTCCTAATGGGGTGGCTCACAATCAGGGAGGAAAGGGCCATAACAAGAAACCTAAACTTGTTCATGGCGGCTTCGGGGATGCAAATTAATGATGAAAAGTCTAAATTGATCTTTTTCAATACTTTGTTTTCAATCTAGAGAAACATTTCCCACATTTGGGATTCTGCAAGGAAAGGATTCCCTTAAAGTACCTGGGAATTCTTCTCTTAGATAAAGCTCCCAAAAACCCAGTCTCGAAAGAGCTTCTGTCAAAGATTGAGGATCACCTAAACAGTTGAACTCATCATTTCCTGAGCTTCCTAACCATGTTTTTCCTCATAAAATCTATCCTAATGGCCCCCTTTACCTCTCCTCGGTGCTAGCATCCCCAGTAAATATCATGCAACAAATCATATATATCCAAAGGAATTTTCTTTTGGGAGGAGAGAAGAGGGAGAAGAAATGGGCCCTTATATCTTGGGACAAAATCTATACTCCTAAATCAAGGGGGTGTCTGAGAATAAGGGACCCCGTAACGATAAGTTGATATTTTGCAGCCAAGATTTTCTGGTGGTGGAGTAAAAACCCAAAGGCCATATGGGCCTACATATGGACAAAACATTATGCCCTGGACGCCCAATACAATGACAATATTAGGTTGGACGGTTTGCAACCAAGTTCTCTTATTTGAATTATGCATGGAAAAATAGAGAAACAATCGAGACACAAAGCTTTTGGGAAATTCATGATGGACACTCGACTCTGTTTTGGGAGGATGCATTGGAACAATTACCAATGCTATAGGCCGAGGATACCATGCAAGCTATTCAAGGAGGAACAAAAGAGGCAGGATGGACTCTGGTCCACCATTATTGAGAGGATCCCCAGAGCCCAAATGAGTTGGATATCATAAAGTGGAAACTTATGGAAACATGGTTGGTAGCCTGGATAGAATCAATTGGGAAAGAGATGGAGCAGACCTTAGCCCAGAGGATGGTAACTTGGAAACCATGCCTAGATATCCTGAGATGGGGCCAAAAAGGGAATGGAAATTTCAACGTCAAGGAAGCTTACTAACAGATGCAGGATATCCCAGATACAAACCAAAATTTAGTCTCGAGAAAAATTTGGAAATCCCATCATATACGGAAGGAGAAATGCGCATATATGGAAGGAAAAATGTGCATATATGGAAGAGAACTTCTCTATATGTGCATTTATGGAAGGAAAATATGCGCATTCATGGAAAATAAAAATTTGCATTTATGGAAACTCTCTTTCGTATATGTACATTTTGTCTTCCGTATATGCGCATTTACAGAAGCCAAAATGCACATTTACGGAAGCTCTCTTCCGTATATAGATATTTTTTATATGCACATTTACGAAAGCCAAAATGAGAATATATGGAAGATAGAATGCGCATATACAAAAGATAGATTCCGTATATGCACATTTTGGCTTCCGTATATGTGCATTTATGGAAGAAAAAAATGCGCATATACGGAAGCCAAAATGCACATATACGGAAGAGAGATTTCGTATATGTTCATTTTGGATTCTGTATATGCACATTTATGGAAAACAAAATGTGCATATACATAAGGTCTATATACAGAAGAGATCTTCCATAAATGTGTATTTTAGCTTCCTCTGTATATGTGCATATACAGAGGAAGCCAAAATGCACATTTATGGAATCTCTCTTATGTATATATACCTTCCGTATATGTGCATTATGGTTTCCATAAAAGTGAATATACAGAAGACAAAATGAAAATATTAGAGAAGCTCTCTTCTGTATATGTGCATTTTGGCTTCCATAAATGCGCATATACTGAAGCTCTATATACAAGAGAGAGCTTTCGTATATGCGCATTTTGGCTTCCATAAATGGGCATTTACGGAAGGAAAAATGTACATATATGGAAGAGATCTTCCATAAGTGCACTTTTTTTTTCCGTAAATGCGCATTTCTTCCTTCTGTAAATGTGCATATACAGAAGCTCTCTTCCATATATGCACATTTCTCGTTTCGTATATGCGCATTTTGGCTTCCCTAAATGCGCATTTATGGAATCCAAAATGCACATATACGAAAGAGAGATTTATGGAAGCCAAAATGTGCATATATGGAATCTCTCTTTCGTATATACACATTTTGGCTTTCGTATATGCACATTTTTTCCTTCGGTAAATGCGTATATACGGAAGCTTTCTTCCGTATATGTGCATTTTGTCTTCCGTATATGCGCATATATGGAAGCTCTCTTCTGTATATAGGGCTTCAATATATGTGCATTTTGTCTTCCATAAATGTGCATATACAGAAGCCAATATGCACATATACGGAAGCTCTCTTCCATATATGCGCATTTTGGCTTCCGTATATGTGCATTTTTTCCTTTCGTAAATGCGCATATACGAAAGAGAGATTTTGTATATGCACATTTTAGCTTCTATATATGCGCATTTACGGAAGCCAAAATGCACATATACAGAAGCTCTCTTCCATATATAGAGTTTACGTATATGCAGATTTTGGATTCCTTAAATGCACATATATAGAATCCAAAATGCATGTATGCAGAATCTCTCTTCCGTATATGCACATTTACAGAAGTCAAAATGTGCATTTCTCTCTTCCGTATATGCACATTTTGGCTTCCGTAAATGCGCATATACAAAAGCCAAAATGCACATATACAGAATCTCTATTCCATATATGCGCATTTTGTCTTCCGTATATGTGCATTTACGGAAGACAAAAATGTGCATTTACGGAAGACAACGTCCGTATATGTGTATTTTGACTTCTGTATATGCACATTTACAAAAGCCAAAATGCGCATATACGGAAGACAAAATTCATGGGGGTATTTTATGAGGAATAGTTGAGTATGCTAGGGGAGAGATTCAGAAGAGGAGGCAGTGAGGACTTTTGTTAAAGGGTCTATGCTAAAGGGGTTCTGTCAGGGAGTTTTGACAATGTTGTGAATGCTTAAGAGGAGCAACAAATAACAGTGTAAAGTAGCATAGGGAAAAATACTAAGACGAGCTAGGCATGTACACTCAAAGGAGTCATGTAATGCCTAAAATTATCCTCTTGAATTCCATAGCATGTGATGAACCTTTTGGATGCCAATTTGAGTGACATGCATGCCATTAATAAACTTGTGTAATTGGGATTGAATCTGCCATGTCTGAGGATTAAGTGTCATTTTATTAATATGCCACTATTGTTATGGGAAAATTCCCCTACAGACAAGTGAATATCCCCTTGGACTCTAGGCCCCTATACCAATACAGAAAAGTGAAAATGGACACTAACATTCCTTTGAATCTAACTAACTAATAGAAAAGAGAAGGGGAAGGAAGAAAGTGTGATGCACCTTATTCTGATGTTTGTCCTCGTTAGTCCAACTTGAGCTTGATCTTCGAGCTCCTTAGCATTGTTTGACACCTACAATGCAATGGACAACAAGACAAAGAACTCATACTCTACTCTATAAGATTAGTCCAATCAAATCCATCTATAAGACAAACATATGTAAAGAGACATAGATTAGAAGGAAATAGGCCAAGCAATATATTAATGAGAAATATTAAAGAAATACTTACAAACTGTAGATGCAGTTACAACAACTTGCCCAAGTCCACCTCATCTAACCCTTGCAAAAACCTCCCGAAATCATAGGTTTTATATCCTAAATCTTTCTCCCAAGACCATAGGTTTGATACATCAAATCTCCACACACTTCTCCATGGAAAACTCTCATTATATAGGATTTGGAGGCTTAACCACCATGGACAAGATCACTCATCAGATCCACTAAAAAGGGATCTGAAAGATATTTAGGGAGAAAATATCTCTTAAGGATTTTAGGGAGGAAATATCTCTCAAGGATTTTAAGGAGGAAATATTTCAACCATCCATGAGATCCTCCACCTTTTCTAAAAAATAGGAAACCAAATGTGAGGTGGATTCTCACACTTAATTAATTTCTTTTTCATGAATATTAATAATAATTCATGTGCACTTGGTATTTTTTCATTCATATAATATATCCCTCCTCCACATTGACTAGGGATTGTAACATAGGTTATCCCATGGTATCAAGGTGTATGAGACACTTATATGACACTTATGACACTTAGGGCGAGGTACCTAGGTGTGCAATTTTCATGTGTAACAACTATGATACTACATGTGTTGACCTGAAGGTTTTTGTATAATGTAATGGCAACTTTGATTATTATTTGAAGCAGGTGGTACTATGTGTTTGAAATTGTTTTTTTGAAACTAATGAATGTATGATCATTCTTCTTATAATTCAATATTTTGGGCCTACACCATTCCTTCTACATCATTTTGGTATCAGAGAAACCATGATAAATATATGTGCAAGTGTGTACATGTAGCAACGATGGATTAACATTCCTTGAAGTCAATCCAAGTCTATATCTATAACAATGTAAGGTATCGTTAGAACCCTAAATTGCACCATACCTGCTTACCTGGCATCAGGCCATCTCAGATCCCTTCTTTGCCAAAGCACTACTGAACAACTCTTTAAAAATTCTCTTTTATAAGGGCCCACGTGCCCTACTCCATTACTGCACGTGTGTACACACTAGATGACCTAAAATAGCCCACGTGGACCGACAAAAGCACGAAAAAAGGAAAGCTGCCGATGGAACACACAACTCTGGGTGAGTTAACTGAAACTCTCAGCCATGCATGGCCGAGGGTTCGTCCAAATACCTAGATTCTTCTAACCTATAAAAGAAGGGCTAGGGGTCCCATTTGGAAAAGGAAAAATATAGCAAAGAAACTCTGCCCATTTGCATATTCCCATTGTCCCAACCCTTTAGACATCCTTATGCCAGAAGAGAGAGAAAGAAAAGAAGTTGGAGGACAGTTGAAGAGGAGCCCAGGATCAAGTTCGCAGACTGGTGGCCGGTCTCAACTTTTTGTAAGTTGACTCATTCAAAGTAATAAAGAAAATTCTTTTCGCGTCCCAATTCATGAGTTATTCATTATTTGTTAAGTACATGTTTGAATTTCTAACATGTTAGTCTGTAGGTAAGATGCATGTGTAGTTGTTGCTTTTCTTGTATGCAGGTTAGCATTGGAAAGGAGAACTGCGAACAAGTGATCAAGTGCGACAAGGGATCGACATCAAACGCCTGGAACGAGGTAGGTTGTTCTAGCCATGTTTTACTGAAAAGAAATAGGATTTAAGTCTGGGGACGAAGATAGAAAGTAGTTTTTCTCTTGGTCATATTTGCATGCAAAGCATAACCCTATTTGCTAGTCCATAAGAATATTTTCCTCACAACAGAATTGGCGACCGTACTGGGGAAGTCTCTAGGGTTCCTGGAATTTTATTTTTTGGGTAGTTTTTAGAAAAAGACTGGTTTTTCTTGCTAGTTTTTTTTTAGTTTATGTAAAGTTTGAGCTAGCAGAGAGTTTGGCTTTCCATGCCATCTTTCTCTAATTTGCTTGACTGTGTTTTTTTGGGACCCATGGAGGTACACGCGGCCTGCATAAGGTCTGCACGCGTGTACCCGTACCCTACTCTCTTACAACCCGCATGTGAACGCTAGCTGAAGAAGTAGCAGTAGCATGTAAAGAATTTTTGAGGCAACCATCCTCTTCCCTGTCAGAATCAGACACTCTCAGGGGTTTTATGGAATTTTGTCTGAGTCTTGGTTATTTGTAGTCTTATCTCAGATTGTTTTTCTTTATGATTTTTTCTTACATTATTTGCTTTTTCTGTTAAAAAGAGTGTCCAAGCCTTCAAGGGATCCTGGTTATCAATATCAGTGATCTCTTCCTGGTTTTGGGTTGTCTATTTTCATTTTTTCTCAGAGTTTAGATATACACATGGCCTGTACAAGGTCATCCCATGTGTACACACCCTCTGGATCTATAAAGCTCGCGTTCGCACACTTGTTGTTGGGTTATCAGTAGCATTCTTGGGCAGGATAGTTTTTATTGGGGGTAAGGCAATCATACTTTCCCTTGATGAGAGTTATACCTCTTAGGTATTTGAACCTCTGTCTTAGTAGTCAGTAACTTAGGATTAATCTTAGCCTTAGCTTTCTTTTTCTCATTTTAAAAAGCTATCATCAAAAATAATTTTTTTTAGGGTTTTTAGACAAGAGTGAGAGTCATTTTTTTTTAAATTGCTAGTGTGTGATTTTTTGACGTGATTCTTTGCGATCTGCGATTAGGCCAGAATTATTTTTTCTTGGTTTCTGCTTGTTGGTGTTTTTCCTTTTGCCTTTATCAAGCATTTAAATAAAATAAAATAATCTCTTTTCATTTTCTTATTTGGTTGAAGAGTGTGTTTCTGCATTATTAGCCAGGGAAAAGTCGTTTATTTCATAAGTTTTTGTAGTTTACTTAGATCATAAGTAGCTTTTAGTCAAGTGAAATTTCTTTTGAGTTTGCTGTCCAAAATCTTAGAAAATTTTAAAAAATACAATATTTACTCAGATCATAAGTAGCTTTTAGTCAAGTGAAATTTCTTTTGAGTTTGCTATCCAAAATCTTAGAAAATTAAAAAAAAAAAACAATATTTTGAAAAGTTGTTGAAATTTTGCATTAAGTAAAAGTTTTTGTTTCTAGCTTTTTTATTCATTTCACTTTCATCTTTTACACATCATCAGTTTCACTTTCATATCCCTTGACATAAGACAAAGCCATAAAATTAATGCTAAATATAAAATTTATTAGACTTTTATGTTTGTAGGGTTAACCAACTAGTTCAGGATTAGGGCCTTGGATTAGGTTGGGGAGGAAACTCTTCAAGACCATTTAAAATCAAACATTGGAGTCTGAGTTAGGGAGTGTCTAAGTCCAGTATCATGAAATTTATCCGGGACCCCCCTCTAACACAGGGGATAAACACGAGGTCGCGTGCGGAAAGGTAGCGGAGATAACCCCTCCAAAGCTGGACCAATCGTAGTGGAGAACACATATAAAGGGCTTGTTTTGGGATTCTGTCGATTACATTTGCCACAGGGCTTCATGGGTCTCGAATCCATTTGAGGTCCTCAGTTGTCTTCCAGAACACTTGCTTTCGATACCCTTGACAGGTTTTGGGCTCGATACCCTGCTCATTGTGGTCTACCCAACCTTCGACTGTACCCGCCTAGTGATTGTTCGCGCGCTGACAACCTAGTTGCCTATATTTTTTAGGAACATATACAGGTGACTACGGGGGTATGCCACGGTACCTAGGATAGACATCGGGCCACACTTTGCAGAGTATACCTGGAGGGTTCTTCCGTGTTCGAGTTTCACTTGTACTGGTAAGTTGCTCTAGTGTTGGTTGTTGTAACTGTTCTTCCAATTAATTTAGTATTTGCCTGTCTTATCTTCTAGGGACTTTTTTTTAGTGTGTGTTAATTTTGAACGTTTCAACTACCCTAGAGCATCTTTGATCTTCTCACACAGTGGAGGATCACGAGCTCCGTCGTTCACGAAGGCTTCTTGGCCTGTTGCCAGTTAGACTGGAGCCACCCCCGCCACCATTAAGGTGAAAGCTAGACCAACAAGGGTCTTTTGAAGTGACCGGGTTACAAGCAATTGTGCCCGACCAGCATCCAGAGGAATCAACCGTTTTGGACCTTCAAGCAACCGCTCTTGGCCCGGTTGAAACCCAAACCACTATTTTCTTGGCACCTTTCATCATACCAATTCAATTTTACGAGCGCCAGGCAGTGTTGCACACAACAATGGAAACAAGTGTTGTTACTCCTTCCGAAAATTCTTCAATTCCCACTACGGTTGTCACCACAGGAGAGTTTTCACCTCCTAACCCACCGTCATCAGTCCGAGCCACCATGGGCTTGACCGCTTCTACATCGCACAATGGTGCGATCCCATTTTTGGCGGCAGCCACAAACCCTTTCACACCAAGTGCGACAGGCCCTACGTTCTCATACGGGATGCTTAGTTCAGGTACAAGTCCTATACTTTCTTACTCCACTTTACAAACTCTAGGTCTGGGGGCAGGGAGCTCTAGAACTCCTCTACAAGGTCACATGGGGGCACTCCTACTCCTTTTAACGCTTTTCCTTACAGAGGAGGTCATATCTCTCCTTCGTCCCCTTCACTCGATGGCTCGCATCAGCAATCCGTCGGGCAACCTACATACCATAGTTTATTTGGAGCGGGGAGTCAAGGACCACCTTTGCATAGTATTCCAGTAGGTTCGACACCATTTTCTTTGGCTGGAACGTTTGGCAACAACGCCTTCTCATCAGCCGCTTTCCCGACTGGGGGAATTCCTAGTTTCAGACAATCTACTCCTATGAAGGGTACTATTCCTACACAGGGGGCAAACCTAGGAACTTCTTCCGTAGCAGGACCTTGGAATTTAGGGTAGGGATCCATTCTCTCGTCCAAAATGTCGATTTGGGGTAATTCTTTCCACAATCAATGGAACCTCGGACAAACTAGTATGCCCATCCACATAGGACCACCATGGGGCAATCCTTCCCAGAGTCCTTCAAATATAATGCATGCCCAACCATATATGTCCTATTTTGGAAATCAGTCGATGATGTCTCCACATATGCAAAATCCATACGCTATCCAAGGCCATGGTTTCTACCAAAATCCAGGCTAGTAGCCAAACTTTTCCTGGCAACTTGGTGCCAGTCAAACTCCAAGCCCTTTTTTCCCAGGTTATCACCAACAACCCAAACTACCCTTCCTAGCAACTTTGCACTTGCCTGATTTGACAAGGTTGTTGAATGACCCCATTTGTCACGATCCGCATTGGCCTCCTATGCCGACGAAGTTGCCTTCAGACATTTCAAAGTTCGAAACCAAGCCTAATGAAGATCTAGGAGATCATGTGACTACCTTCCATCTTTGGTTCTCATCTAACTCATTGAAAGATGACTCCGTACAGTTGCAATTGTTTCAACGTACTCTCATTGAGAGTGCCGTGAAGTGGTACATTGAGCTTGATCACTCAAGATACTCTTCCTTCAGTGACCTGGCAATGGATTTCCTAAACCATTTTCAGTTACCTGTGATATACGACGCTGACACAGAGCTGCTGGCCAATTTTGAGAAGACGATAGCGGACCATATCTCTGATCACATCTGAGAATGGAGACGTCGGAAGAGTCTCATTAAGGTGCCAGTCCCACCGGCATTCCTTCTTGAGTGGTTCCTTAAGTCTTTGGTCCCACAGTTATCCAAATACATCGCAACGTTGGGTGTATTCTCCGAAGAAGATGCCATCATGAGAGCTCAACAATTTGAGCTCATATATTCTCAGTCCGGTTTATTATACAACATCTTACCAAATGCGCCACATTCAATACTGAATAAAACTAGACAGAGAGTTGGACCACATGCCGATGGTATTGTTGGTTTAGCACACACAAAGCCCACTGAGCAATTGACGAAGTAGTTGCAGCAGTTATCTATACAACACACAGTGGCCAGCCAAACTACTACTTTGGTTGCTGCCCCTACCCAAACGTTGGAAGTACACACAGTGCAATTGACTAACCCAAAGGCCACCCAGTAGCCGGAAGGAAAGAAAAAACAACGAAAGAAGGGTAAGGGAGATAAAAAACCTACCGATAATGCTGGTGGGGACAACACTGAAAAACATAAGGCGAGGTATCCATGCAACTTGTGCATGGAAGACCACCCGACCCATCTATGTCCTCGACTTGCAGAGGCCCAAAAATTTGTCACACAGCAACAACAAGCGGTGTTGACCAATCCATTTCAACATGGGAAAAATCTAACTCAATCCTCTACAAGCACAGAAGGAACCAAGAACCGTGTCCGCCTCCAAACAATCTCGCATCCGAGAACGTATATATGGTTAGAGGTGATTCTTTTATATCAACTAGAGCGCACAAATATAGTAAACCAAGCACTTCTGAGAAGGGTAAAGAAGCTGACCTCCCATCTCTTCCTCTACAGATTGAGAGGACGTTGGGAGAAACAATGACACGCATTCCCAAAGGTGCATTTAAAAAAGCTTCTCATAACCCAAATGCAACAGCTGCCCAGAACTACTCTGTGGTGGAGGATTTATCACAAACCCCTTGTGCGATGTCCACTTTGGAGGTCCTCCAAAGCTGCCCTTTCTAGAGGAAAGCCTTGTTAACTACTTTAGGATCTACGGAGACTTGTAATCCAGGTACAATTATGTTGGATACAACCGACTTAAAACCTCGTCTGCCTTACCACGTAGCATTTCAAATAGTAGTGGCTTATCCCACGAAAATTTGTACTCAAAATATCTTCCACATTGTGGTTGATGAGGGTGCCTCGACATGTGTTATGTCATTGGCATGTTGGAAGGTCGTTGGCCAGCCCGTTTTGTCTCCGTCACCTACTCTCCTCACTACTTTTGACAGACGTTCGTTCTGACCACATGGTATCGTTCCTTCTTTCCATGTGCAGTTAGGAGGGAAGACTATGTGTGTCAAAGTAGAGGTAGTCGATGCTCCCCTTGACTATAACCTCTTGTTAGGAAGGATTTGGACTTATGCCATGCAAGCTGTGGTTGCTACAGTTTTTCGAGTTTTGTTGTTTCCACACGAAGGCCGGATAGTGACCATCGATCAATTGTCCTTCTCTAGACATGACCCTGCTTTGGGGGCATCCACGGTACCCATGATCGATAATCCTCAACCAGGTATTGTCAACGTAGGGGTTGGTTTGTTCCCATCTTTGATGGGTACCTTCGATTACCTACCCCCTCAAGGTGATATCAAGTTTATATCCAATCACCATAAGGTTGGGATTTTTCAAGTTTCGTCGTTCCGCACGACTTACTTCGACGATCTATGGACACTTCCTTCCCCATCGGCCACGATGGATGGGACAGGACACTCGAGCATGTCCATGCCCTTATCCACGGCTGAAGTAGCATACTCTTTAGTCCAGCAAACTTCAGCCCACATTGATCCAACTCCTGCACCAGAGTTAGATCCACTTCTAGAGCCTGTTTGGGCTCAGGGTTCTCTCACTCACACCGATTCATTGGACTTAGGCTTGCCCTTTGATGAAGCAATAATTGAAGCAATGACTAGTCCAAATAAACCCTGGGAAGATCTTCATCACAGATCATACTTCCTCCTAGAGTTAATCCGAATTGAAGTGAGAGAATTCACCGTGACCATGATGGGAGAGCGGTCTTGTCCTATTAATCCCTTAGCTACACACGAGGTTTATGCTGAGGGTAATATGGAAACTATCATTGAAACCTTACTGATCAATATCTCCCGAAACCCTGGCGTTGTGGAGAATGTCTTCATCAGAATGAACTGCTCCCCCAAAGAGATTCAAATCTACACAAATCTTTTCAAAGAATTCTGTGACGTTTTTGCCTGGTCTTACAAGGAAATGCCAAGCATTGATCCAAGAATCATTGAACATGAAATCACCACGTATCCTGATGCCAAGCCGGTTCGGTAGAAGCTTCATCCAGCTAATCCTAAGAAAGCAGCAGCCATTAAGGTTGAGGTTGAGAAATTGCTAAAAGATGGGTTTATATATCCTATCCATTTGACCCAATGGGTGTCAAATCCTGTGTCGGTCAATAAAAAATAAGGCACGATTCGTGTATGTACCGACTTCCATGATTTCAATAAGGCATGTCCCAAAGATAATTTTCCCACACCATTCATCGACCAGATCATTGATGAATGTGTGGGTTGCAAATTTTTTTCTTTCATGGACGATTTTTTAGGATATAACCAAATTCAAATCAAACCCAAAGACCAACACAAAACGACATTCATCTGCCCGTGGGGTACTTTCGCATATTGTAAAATGCCTTTTGGTCTCAAAAATGCTAATGCCACCTTTTAGCAGGCCATGTCTTTTTATTTTCATGACCTCAAGCATATAGTCGAGGCTTATCTAGATGATTTAGCATCGTGATCTTGCAAGAGAATGGATCATCCCACACACCTCCGACTTATATTCGAGCGTTGTCGCTACTTTTGGATTCGCTTGAATCCAAACAAGTGCAGCTTCTGCGTAACGTCAAGACGATTGTTAGGTTTCATAGTATCCACAACAGGGATCATGCTCTATCCTCTCAAGGTTGAGGCCATAATTCAATTGCCCCCCCCATGCACAATCCTTCAACTTCAGAGTCTACAAGGCAAGGTAAACTTTTTACGACGCTTCATTGCCAACTATGCCGAAATCACCAAGGGCTTTATGTGCTTACTAAAGAAAGATGTTCCCTTTTACTAGGACGATGCGGCTCAACGCTCTTTTGATGCATTGAAACATGCCCTCACAACTGCACCTCTGCTCTGGCCACCTAACTATAACAAAGATTTCTTATTATATCTGGCTGCAGCAGAGTCAACCATTGGCATGGTTTTAGTTCAGGAAGATGACTTGTTCTCAGAATACGTGATCTATTACCTGAGTCGAGGCCTCATAGGATTGGAACTCAATTATTCTCACATCAAAAAACTCGCGTTGGCAGCAGTTCATGCTGTTCATCGACTCCATCATTATGTTCTATTTTGCAAGACCACCATCATTGCTATCGTGAATCCATTCCAGTACATGTTGAAACGACGGGTAATAAGCGGAAAAATCGGTAGATGAATAGTCATCCTCCATGAGTTTGACTTAGACTTGTCTCAACAAAGTCCAAAAAGTCACTGGTCTTCGCATAACTCATTTCGTAACTTTCGGTTGAGTCAGGTGACGTTGTGCCTGAAGAATCGCCTATCCAGGGAGATATGTTTTTGATCACATCTTCAGATCCCTGGTATGGAGATATACTTATCTATCTCTAGACTTTGAAGTTCCCCACCACTGCTTCTCACGATGAGCATCGATCTATACGCCATCAGGCTAAGAATTATCTCATCATCGAAGATACATTATATCAGAGAGGTGTAGATTGCATCCTACGCCGATGTCTCACTCATGAGGAAGAAATTATCGTGCTTAACGATTGCCATACCAAATCTTGTGGTGGTCATTTGTCTGGGTTGGCAACAACCCAAAAGATTCTACGAGAAGGTTACTTCTGGCCGACACTTATCAAAGATTGTATTGAATCGGTCAAGAAGTGCCATCTGTGCCAAATCTTCTTTCGGAAGATGAGGGCACATCCCGCTCCCATGTTTCCTGTTATCACAGTTGGTCCCTTCACCAAGTGGGGGATTGATTACACTACTTGCAACCCTCCTTCATCAAGGGGGCACCGATATATCATCATAGTTGTAGACTACTTCACAAAGTGGGTTAAAGCTATGCCAACATTTAAAGATGATGGAGAGACTGCAGCTCTCTTTTTATTCAACCAGATCATAGCAAGGTTCAGCGTCCCGAGGGAGATTGTCAATGACCATGGAAGTCACTTTCAGAAACATATGATGACCGAATTAACATCAAAGCTTGGGTTACGGCAAGAATATTCATCACCCTACTACCCCCAAGCCAATGGGCAGGTGGAAGCTGTAAACAAAACTCTTAAGACTATTCTACAACGCACTATCAACTCAGCCAAGTCAAATTGGAATTTGATGTTATACTCAGCATTATGGGCCTACTGAACATCTGTTAAGACTGCAACCAGATTCTCACCTTTTCTACTCGTTTACGGGATGGAGGCAGTCTTGTCCATCGAATGTCAGATCCTTTCTCTAAAGTTGGTAATACAACTATTTCCAGACACTTCTCCACTCAAAGAACAGTTAGTATACCTAGAACAACTCAATGAGCAGCGTCGTGATGTGGCCTTGGCCAACAAGGCTCACAAACATAAGGTCAAGTTTCAATATGATAGGTCCGTTTGTCCTCGGATTTTTTCTGAAGGCAACCTTGTCCTGGTCTACGACGAAGATAAGGACCCCCTGGGGGCAGGAAAATTCAAACCCATGTGGTTCGGACTTTTCATCATAAAAGAGGTGTTAAAAAAGAGCGCTTATCGTCTGGTTGATTTCAAAGGGAATGCTTTGGCGAAGCCTAGAAATGAGCTCTACCTCAAGAAGTATTACTCATAGGCAGGTCACGGTGGGTAACTTTTTGTAACATATGTATAGTCTTTGTACTATTACTTTTTAGTTTCTTTTAGTGTTATGGACATGTCGTTGATATTATCTTCCATCACTTTGGCAGATGTCAAGTGATTCCGAGGTGTTCGTTGGGTATGCATATAGTTCTAGTCAGCACACTCAGAGGCTTGCCTCTGCTGCTTGGGTAATCTTTACACCTCAAGGCCAGTTATTATTTTTCGGAGGTATATGCTTAGGTGACACCACAAATATTGTTGTTGAGTATAGCGCAGTTATTGAGTTGCTTCGTGACGCTTTTTCATTGGGTATCTCTCATCTCCAGGTCTATCTCAATGCTCAACTGGTTGTGTCTCAGTTAAACAGAGTGTACCAGGTTCATGATCCAACTTTACACCGACGATTCCTTAGGGTACGTCTCTTAGAACGAAACTTTGATTATATTACATATTTTCATGTTCCTAGGAGATTAAACCAAGTTACAGATACTCTAGATAATCAAATTTTAGATTGGCATCTTGCACACATATGAAAGAACATTGACATAAGCATGTAAATACAGTTTTGCACACATGATTCATAAGACACAAAATACCAAAAAACCATATATAATATCATAAAGTAACCATAGTACATGGATGGACACAAGAGCCTCAAAAATAGGACCGACAACGAGTCACAGGGCTTATGCCCTCAAAAAATATATACAAGTAGTGCTCGTGGCACATCAAAATGTCTAGCTAAATTCAGAGCCTGTGGACCCTGTTATACTGGTCCACAGCATTGGCTAAACACCGAAACAACCAGACCCACGTCCGTGGTGCCCCACTACATGAGGCTGCATAGATGGTGGTAGGTCCTCAATCTCTGACATCGGGACCGTGCGAGTGAGCGCAGTGAAGTTACGCTCAACCCGTCTCAATACCCTCTCAGCCTCCCCAGCTGGAAGATATCCTGCTACTGTTGGTCCCCCGATGGCGGCAGGTGCGGCCCCTGGCTGAGGATGATGCTTGTTCCTCGCATAGTCAGCGGTGCACACTGGTCCCACATCTGCACACAATGAACACATATCTGTCAAATACTCTAGCATAAAAAAAAAATGATATATATAACAAAACAACATAAAAATTACATATAAAAAAAAAAAAAAATACAAAGGTGGAGACTTACCCATCTCCCCTCACGCCTCACCAGGAGGTACCGGTATCTCCAGGTCTCTCGAAAAATCAGTCCCAGCATAGGGGTAGTCCTCTATAACTAGGATATGTCATGACATCCATGAAAAAAAGTCCTTATTGAAGGACTCATTGGTCCTTCCACCACCCTGTCGCAGCAGTAGTACTGCCCATCTACACACAGCAGGAAGAGAGGCCTGGTGTCCTCGTACCACTACTCGAGGACTAAAACTTGAAACTCTCTCAAAAACGAACGAACACAGAATGGTCCTCAACCCGAAGTTCCTATGTGTCTGTAAATGATAATATGTCAACTGCCTCTTCATGCACTCAAGCAAAGTGGTACTCCAATCAGAAACTTGTGCATTTAAGCACTGGACTGCATAGTTCATCTGTGCGCGGGATGCCTGATGTAGAGCGTCAGAACAAGTAATTCACCCAATAAGCATTACTATCGCCTGTAGCGATAGGTTAGTGATCTTTATTATAGGCACCTATGTTCTCACGCGGTCCGTATCAGCTGCACAGTATAGACCTATCAATTCTGCTATGTTATGCGGCCTAGCAGGAAAAGTCCAGAAATTGATTGGTTCCCCTCTCCTAGAGAGGCTAGTCAAAAAGTAAATGTCCTCAACTGTGGGCACCAGTGACTGCCCCTATAACATGAATGCCTCTGCATCAGGATGCTAGTAGTCAACCAAGGCATTCAGTAGCCTAGGTTGTGCCCACATGAAAGGACATAGAAAAAACTTGAGTAACCCACACTGCATCAAAGTAGCCACAGCACTGGGATCTTCCCCAACCAACTCATTCACCTCTTCATGCTCTCTTTCTCTCCAATGGACATACATCCTGCAAAACAAAAAGGTTCAGGAGAGTTAAACCCTTGATTTTTTGTGTCTTTTGCATTCAATAAGGGGGCCCACGCGTGCTGTATTGGCGACAATCACGTGTACACGCGGCCTGTCCTGAGACAGCCCACGTGGACCTAGGGACAACCTTTTAAAGGTTGATGCCCCCCTAAAAACTGAAACCCAATGCATAAATAAAGACATAAAATGCAAGATAAGGGAGTTTGTACTTACTTGGTCCAGACAGAAGTTCATTTCGTCCACTATAGCTCCCGGAATCACTACTTTAATCAAAGGGGGTCTTTTGGCTCCAGAGTCAATTTCCAAATTAGCAATGGTGATAATGAGCTGTCAGCCTCAATTTATAGACTTTTTGGCCTCTTTTTGTCACTTTTTTGGCCTCCCTTATCATTTTCTTTATACCGAAAGCCATTTAGTGTGATTTAGGAGTTGCATAGGAGGG
>JASDQU010504144.1:115399-126791 GCA_032191745.1 Picea mariana | reverse complement strand
TGAGTATTTTTCGACTGTCCGTGGAAAAAATTTTCGATGATCAACTTGAACATATAGGGTAGGCTTCTTCCCTGATTTTTGTATCTCGTTGTCTTTTTCCTTTACCATAGGATCGATCCCATCAGGTTGTCACACAGAAACATCATCTCTGCTTTAGAAGTGCCGCAACTTGGTGGTAGAGCTTACCAGAACATGAATGCCCTAGGTAGATTCTGGTTGCATTATGGTATTCATGCTGCCCCTAAAAACACTGTAGGATTGGGAGTCCTTGTAGTTTTTCCTGAATACGAGTTTGAACCTCATTTGCATGATTCTTCTTCGCTCTTGAACTCACCCTCAGGGCTCCCAAAAAATAATGGGTCTTCTTTCAAGCCCTTTTCAGACCCTCTAAATATGAAAAGATTGTTGAGCGATCTTGTGGCCTTTCACACTCATTAAACTGAAATTTGAAGTCACGTCTGTCCGACGGTAGTTTACCCTTTTTTTGGTCTGAACGGTCAATTGTACGAACAAAGGTATACTCTATGGAACTTCAACTCTATAGAAGAGTACTCTTAGGTATAATTTTATCCCTTTTTCAGGCCTGAGGGACTAAACTTACAAAGAAGGAACCCCCACGGAGTCCATAGTTAAGCTCTTTTCAGACTCCCTAAAATTGAAAAGATTGTTGAGTGACCTTATTCTTTCACACTCGTTAAACTGGTCCAGAAGAACATTCCTGACGGCGTCCATAGTTAAGCTTTTTTCAGACTCCTTAAAAATGAAAAAATGGCCGAGTGATCTTGTCATTGTCACACTCTTTAAAATAGTTTTGAATAGACATCTTGTCGGTGCTAGTTTACCCCTTCTTCGAACCAAATAGACTATCTTCGAAAATGGTACCCCAACGGAGTCTCCTTTTATGTTTTTTCAGACTCTCTAAATATGAAAACCACCGAGCTTACCTTCTCTGGGATCGTTAAACTTACATCGAAGGATGTTACCATTGTGTGTTTTATTAACCGTGTTTGCATACCTTATACGCCATCCTTGTAACAGTTTTATTCTATGTCTTAACACCTTTGGCCCCCGGAGGATTTTTCCCGAGTATCATTCTACTAGAACATCAATCTTGTCCTTGTGCCTTGAACTTGTATGTTTGCAACACTCGTTCCTCCATTGTAACGTAATATTCCTTTATTCTTTTTCCAAAAATTATTGAAAAAGAAAAAAAAAATCAAATATACCCCAAAAAGAGGAAGGGAAAAGTATTTTCTTTATTGGCAGCATAATGAGTCGCCCTTGGATAAAGCACATCTGTCTGTTTGTTCATCAGACTATGGGATGTAGTACGACCTTAGGAATCTTTTTCTCGCTATATAGAGTTGTGTCCTCCACCATTTGGTTATCCTTCCAAACATATGGAGAGTTTGCATTGCCTCCTGCTTCGTAGACTTATGATTAATACCATGCTACCTGAGTCTCATCTTTTTTCGTGCTATTGTCCAAGGGAAGTTTGTCACCAAGCCTTAGTCGACCCCTCTGCAATTTGTCTCTTGTCCTCATACTCAGCCATCCTGAATGTCCAATCAAGTCCTTATTCGAAATCAATGAAGCCTTCAGTCTGATCATCAAGTCCATGACCGACGAGCCGTCGAAGACCTCTGGGTAGTGCATTCGTACACTCATATTACACTCCTACCCGAGTTTTGAATATTTTGAAGTAGTTGTTCGAGCTCTAAAGACCTCATCTATAGACATCAGTCTATATCATCTTCTAAAAGATGGATACTCTATATGTATATCTTTTTTATTTCGAGATGTAGCTCCGTTGTGTATTGTTCACGGCTACTCTTTATATAGTTATATGACATGGATCTACAATGTATTTGATTGGTAGCCATGATTCTATTTTATCCCGAGCATGGGTACGCCTGCCTCAGTGAGACATTTGTTATTCTACATATGGCGCCTCCCGGTTCCTGATCCTTGGGCTCAATCGTTTGGCACATCAGTAAATATTGGTAATGTATTTCAGCCATAAAATGCTCTTCTGACCTCACACATTAGGGGGCATCTCTTATAACCCTAAATTGCACCATACCTGCTTACTTGGCATTAGGGCATCTCATATCCCTTCTTTGCCAAAGTACTGCTGAACAACTCTTTAAAAATCCTCTTTTATAAGGGCCCACGTGTCCTACTCCATTATTGCATGCGTGTACACACTAGCTAACCTAAAATATCCCGCGTGGACCGACAAAAGCACGAAAAAAGGAAAGTTGCCGACGGAACACACAGCTTTGGGTGAGTTAACTGAAACTCCAAGCCATGCATGGCCGAGGGTTTGTCCAAATATCTAGCTTCTTCTATCCTATAAAAGAATGTCTAGGGATCCCATTTGGAAAAGGAAAAATATAGCAAAGAAACTCTGCCCATTTGCATATTCCCATTGTCCCAACCCTTTAGCCATCCTTATGCTAGAAGAGAGAGAAAGCAAAGAAGTTGGAGGATAGTTGAAGAGGAGCCCAAGATCAAGTTCGCGGAATAGTGGCCGGTCTCAACCTTTTGTAAGTTGACTCATTCAAAGTAATAAAGAAAATGCTTTTCCCATCCCAATTCATGAGTTATTCATAATTTGTTAAGTACATGTTTGAATTTCTAACCTGCTAGTCTGTAGGTAAGATGCATGTGTAGTTGATGCTTGTCTTGTATTCAGGTTAGCATTGGAAAGGAGAACTGCGAACAAGTGATCAAGTGTGACAAGGGATCGACATCAAATGCCTGGAACGAGGTAGGTTGATCTAGCCATGTTTTACTGAAAAGAAATAGGATTTAAGTCTAGGGACGAAGGTAGAAAGTAGTTTTTCTCTTGGTCATATCTGCATGCAAAGCATAACCCTATTTACTAGTCCGTAAGGAGATTTCCCTCACAACAGGTATCCACATCATTTTGAGTTACAGCTAGAGACTTCGACACTGAGTTAGTTTGAGAGAATAACTAAATGTGGTCGAAGGAGAACTAGATTTCACAAAGGTGCATTATTGTTTCTTGTGCGTAATGCATGGGCTACAAAAAGCTATATTGTGAACAATAATAAGAGAATGAGTTGATGAGAATCCAAATAGAGATTGGTGAGCTACAGTTAAATTGCATAGCAGAGTTCAATTTATTTAGTAATCCTTGTTATGGAATTATAAAAAAATGAAGTGCATGTGAGTGTTTGAGGACATCAAGTTGGCCCAAGGAAGCCATACCAAGGGTTGTAGGATTGCTAGAGTAAGTTTTATATGTTTGCTTGTCCAGGTCAAATTGTGTCAGGTTAAAAATGGCAGAGGTGAAGCAGGTAATCCAAAAAGAGAAAGAGTGGATCAAGGAAAACATACAAGTGATTAGGAAACTAGTCAAACAACATGAAGAAAGACAACAAAGAAAAGCAAAGATCTGATCCATAAAAGCAAGAATAAGGGAATTAGAGAAAGAAGAAAATCTGAGAATTGAAAATAGGGAGATTTCAGAGGTTGTCTTAGCTGTGGAAGTGTTTTTCTACCCAGAATAAGGGGAAACCATTGAGCAAGGGTGCATAAAAAAAGAGGATGTGTGTGTTGTTTAGAGCATGCAAGAAGAATATAAGAGGGTTAAGCATGTAGAGACTCGCATGCATGTATATAAATGTGAGAAGAAGAATGATGATGAGAATTACATCCCAGAAAAGGTTGTGGAAAGCTTGGTGAAGAGTGTTGGAGAAGATAAGAAGTTGGTAGCTAAAGACTACTCAAAGGACGATATTACAGAGGATAAAGCCGTTGAAGATAAGGCTAATTTGCAAGTTGAAGAAAACAAAAATAGGCCTAGGAGTAGTGGGGAATGTAATATATCTCTAGGATATGAAAGAAGGAGACATCATTTACAACATGGTTGAACAAGGGACCATCTTGGAGAAAATTGTCATAGAAACTGAGGCGAAACTTTTCCTACGTATGGTGAGATTTGAGTTCATACAAAGGAGTTTGGTTGCCAACATGAACAAAATTTTGGAGGTGAAGATTGTAGAGGCAAATGTGTTGGAACTTTGTGTACTTGAGATATTATCCCAAGTGAATTGGGACAGCTCAAGATTGACTGGTGGATATGAAAAATCTATGGAGAGAGTGAAAGATTGGATGTAGAATTTCAGAGTGTGTGAATGGGAAATTGTGGAGAGTGAGTCATGGTTTATTTATAGTTGGAGAAAGTTGAGAAAACTATAGTGCAATACCTCTAAACTTGGAATTTTAGAATTTTTAAAACAAAGGGAGTATGATGCAGAGTATCCATCAACCCCACCACATTTCCTGGAGATCCTAGAATCTTGAATGTGGATGCATGAAATTTGAAAAGGGTAACCACTTTGATTTTAACTCATAGTTTACACTAAGTTCTATTAGGAGCATTAATCAAGTGGGAAACAAACTTGTACTCCCTTAGTTGTTGTGTGGGAGTATTTTAAGAGGAATGATTAAGTATACCAGGGGAGAGCTTCGAAAGAGGAGGCAGTGAGGACTTTTGCTAAAGGGGTTTTGTGAATGATTAGTAGGATAAACAAAGAACAAATCAGAGTAGCATACGGGAAAATACTCAGAGGAGCCAGGCATGTATGCTCAAAGGAGTGATGTAATGCTTGAAATTATCCCCTTGAATGCTAGAGGGTGTTCTAAGTCTGTTGGATGTCAATTTGAGTGACCTATGTGCCATTTTATATCTTTTTGTAAATAAAAGTGGGTCCTTATATTAATGCCAATTGTAAGTATACAAAAACTTGCAGCCTATCTGCATACACATAAATGCCTACAACTGAAGGTAGAACTACTGGTGATAGGATTATATTGCTCGAAACCTTCGGATCAGATAAGATCAGATCAGCAGTCCATGTTGGCCCGTAGCCAACAACTGATATATTCTTCGTGACTTCACGCTATGCGTTGTCGAAAGAACAAATTTCTCTCTTTTTCCGAAACCCAAACCCTCGAACTTGCATCAAATCGTAGGTTTGCATTTCACGACTCTTCGCTTCTCCTGATTTCGGGACTATGCATTTCGGGTGAACGAAGGACTAAGTGTTCCCCTTCTTCCATTACCCGAACTTGTGAGTCCTTCAGGTCCATATTAACGGTTTGGGTCTCCTCGTGCTCCAATGGTCTAGATCCTCTTTTGTGTTTCGCGACTACGCAACTTTGGAAAACAAATCCTTCCATGCTTCGGACTCATGATTGTCGAGTTCCCAAGATATTCTCACGTAAGATCAATGGGACTAGATCGATGGTCCAGATCTCCTCGTGCTCCAACGGTCTAGATCCTATCTCACATTTTGTGACTTCCTGACATTGGAAACCATCTCCCTCCCTGCTCCAGACTCCTGATTGTCCGACTCCCAAAATCAACTGTCGTCTATTGATCTTTTGCACTAACGCTTGCGGTCGCCCTCTCTCCTGGTCTTCTGATCATTTCTGACATGGAGTATTTTTTAAGTTATCAAGGGTGACACCCCATCTGGGTTGGGTTCGTCTAGCTGGGAAAGCTCCTTGCATTGTGTTAGCTCCCAAAATGAACCCGTCCCTTTGGTCGCATTTTGTGGTGGATAGCATGGCTATTGGTAGTTTTCTCAAATTAGTTTTGAGTTTTTTCTAGCTGCAAAACTTAGGTTTTCATTTTTGTCTTAGAAATAAGACGACCCATAAAGGTCTTCTCTTTAAAATTTTCATAAAATGATTTCAACAGCTAACGTGTGTTTAAAATATGAGTGTTAGCTGGTGAAAGTGGCGACATTCAACAGCTAAGGAGCATCTCTCATAGGTCCGTGCACTGGTGAAAGTGTTACTTTTCAAACATCCAAAGAAACATTGTCGCGGGTTGTGCGCTAGTGAAAGTGATGACTTTCAACAGCTAAGGGGCATTTTCCACAGGATTGTGCACTGGTGAAAGTGGTAAGTTTCAACAGCTAAGGGGTGTTTTCCACAGGATTGTGCGCTAGTGAAAGCGGTAAGTTTCAACAGCTAAGGGGCGTTTTCCACAGGCCGTTGGATGGAGAAAGCGGGAATCATGTGCGTTTATCCACGTTTCAAAAATCAAATGATGATTCGATCAAATCACGTCATGCAATCAAGAAATACGCGCTGGTGAAAGTGGATAATCATGAAAACTCGAGTTCCACGTCCAAGTCAGATTACAAATTGGATCTATTTCAGAAAGTCATGCTCCACAATCATGGCGTCGGGGATGGCAAGTTCAAATCCATTAGCGTAGGTACAGAAGTTGTACTGTCGGGCTGACAACATCAAATCAGATCATTGCTTCCCTATCACGCATCACTCATGAACGTTTGTTAAGTTTCTAATGTTAAAAAATAGAGCCGACTCCCGACTGCTTTCAACAGCGCAAGACCTTGGCCTGAATATCAGTTTCCTGTGTTGTGTATGCAGAATCATTTGGAATTTTGGGTGACAGGATGGGGAGGAGACGCAGTGGGTCTTTATTAAGAAAAGAATTAGACAGCCTATCTTTCCTGCAGGCGCATCAGGAAGTATAGAAACACTTCTCCAATGCAGTTTGTATCGAATTTGTTGAGAGGTTGCAGAACGGTTGTCACCAGTCAACAACAGAGGATTTTGACAAAAATTTTGATGGGAATAAGGCTCGCATTGGGTCCTTGGAAATCATTGTAGATGAATCTGCCATTGCTGCAGCAACCAACCTACCAAGATCAGGCCAAAGTTGGTTCAAAACCACTTCCACAAAAAACTTAAACTTCAAAGCTTATTTGAAGGAAGAGTTCAGGCATAATTCATGGAAAAAGAGCATGCCGGTTTCCCATTTAGAAGATGAGTGGCAGGAGCTGTTTAAGGGCATCCAAATCTACATAAACTCGGAGGGCAGGTATGACAAACTCATGATGTGTCATTTCAAGCTCCTAGACCGTTTCACAGGTAAAACTCTCCTCAATTTACCCTTTTTCTTACGTAAGAGTTTAACTAAGGTCTGCAAAAAGATCAGGGCTCAACCCCTAAGCATGAAGAGTACTCTGTGCCACTTTGGCCTTATTAAATTGATCATTCTGGAGGAATTAAGGCAGAAGGGAAGGAGATGGAAGAATTTTTTATTTTGGGAGGGTTTTGAGACACATACTCAGCCCGTAAATGAACAGGGGAAAGGTGGAAAGAAATAGTTGACTCCTCAAAGAAGTTCGAGGAAGAGGAGGACTCTGCCAGGACCTTCAGAGAATAGAATCTCTGGTATGAAATCCCATAGGTCAAAGAAAAGGTTGAACTTTGAAACTACCATAGAGCAGCCTACAGAGCAGCTTACAGAGAAGAAGACAAACATATTAAACCTTCCCTACACAGACTCAGAACCAGAGCAAGAAGATGAGAGCCTTGTCTTCAAGAGTCCTGAACAGTCAATAGAGTTTGCATAGATTTATGAGACATTTACTCATACTGAGGAAGGAGAAACATCAAAGAGAACTAAGTCAAAGAAAACTCAGAAAATCAAGCATCTGAAAGAGGTAATCTCTCAGCAAGAGGTCTTGGAATGAGTAATCAAAGAAAGGTACAAGAAGTTG
Source organism: Picea mariana (assembly GCA_032191745.1). NCBI lineage: Eukaryota > Viridiplantae > Streptophyta > Pinopsida > Pinales > Pinaceae > Picea > Picea mariana. The sequence goes on along the minus strand of JASDQU010504144.1, from coordinate 119,214 downwards.
TTTGATAACTTTGCAAAAACCGACGCTACATTTGGAAGACTGGCTCAGGAAAGTGTTAAAGAGAAGATAAGAAAGAAGAAGATCACCAAAGATTACAATAGTCTATGGTGGCTTGCAAAGTGCCTTAAAAGGAAGATAAGAAGATTGAAACAAAAACAAAAGCAAAAGTCCCACTCAGATTTGAAGGTGCTTGCTCAGGTTGTTGTAAACATGCAAGGGGAGAAATCAGAGACACGTTGAATTTTTGTTGAAATCGCATTTTGGAGGTGAAAGTTCATTTTTGGCTCGGACAGAGCTTTCACCAGTGCAAAGCCAAATTTTATGACCCATTAGTTGGTGAAAGTCAGTGCTTTCACCAGCTAACCAGCGAATTATAAAGCCCGTTAGCTGGTGAAAGCAGGAAAAGCATTTTTGGAAGCCAAGGACGAAAAAGGTCAATTTTTACAGATTATAAAGAAGTTCCAGAGGATCAAGGGGATATCAGATCGCTTGCAAAGGACTCTGCATCAGGGATTCGAGGCAATTTTGGGAACCACATGAAAAACAAATTTCCTCAAATATCGACTCTGAATGTTGAAGAAATCCAACTGTCAAGACAGGTGCCTTGCCATGCTTCATTACACCACAGTCTCTAGGAGCTAAAGGATACAGATGGTGAATTTTTGAGATTGAAGACAATTCGAATGATAGTTTAGTTGTTAAATCTTTATTATCAAGTTGTTTAGTTAGATTTGACTTGCTATTCTTAAACACAGATCCATTTTTTTAGGATCTGTAAAACTGATTGTAAGAGGCTATAAATGCCTATTTTTTCTAAGAGACAAGGGTTCAAACTGGGAGATATTTTTATGCTATTGTATAGACTCTTTTTGCAGAAATAAAGTTTAGTTTCCTTTCGTTTTCAATATCAGAATTGTCCATCTTTCCTTTTATGTACTTTGTTTCAGTTTATTTTAGTTCATGAAGATTGTTATCTCTTTATTGAGCTCATAGACTTGAAATTAAAGGATTGCTATCTGTCTTGTATTATGCCCTACATTCACTTATATTTGACAATCAAGAATAATGTTCTCCATCCTCTCCTTTCAATTACTTGATCTGATTATTGTTTCCTGAAAGCACTGTTTCTTTAGATGTGTGATGAGTTGTTTATTGCATTGATCATTAAAGACCCCATTGTCCCAAACACATAAAAAACCATTATTTCTAAGTTACCAAGCATCCTTAGCCTACAACCCTAAGGAGTTTATTGGAGTGATAACACATTGGCGCCGTTGCCGGGGAGACGAAATTCAAGTTCTGCTTTCCTGGGATACGACACATAGATGATCTTTGATGACAGACAAAGATTAGACATTTTCAGTTGGTTGTAATCATCTATCTGGCGACTCCACAAGTTCATCCTGGCTCCTAAGAGGATCAGTACTAGGGTGAATCCTCAAGAATCACCGATCACACCAATGTCCAATCCAGAATCAATTCTCAGAAATGGAAAGACAATTCAAGGTCAAACTTCAAGATCAGATACAAAAGGTAATCCTCTTTTCAGTTCTGGAAAATCTACTGCAGAAAAATTTGAGTTCTTTTTAGAGAACGCTGATGAAAAAATAGCTATAAATACTGTAGAAGAACAAACTCTTTTTGATCAACAGAAAAATCCTAGTGATAAAAAATTGATAGACTATAATTTGATTGAAAAAACATCTAAGAATTTAGAAAGAAGCCACAATTATTCTTCCCTTGAGTCTTTCCACTCTCAGCAACAAGAAGATCACTTGAACATTTATACTAGCCTCCTTGCTGTTGAACATCTCCTCCAAGAGCTATCTGCTAAGGGTGAAGAAAATTTAGCTGGACAACTTGCAAATTTTTACACAGCCTCTTATTAGACCTCTTTCCCATTAGAAGATTCACCTCTTTCACATTCCTCTAGTGTTGAAGACTTGAAGAAGAAACTATCATTTTCCCCACCTCTGATATTCATGGATGCACCACCTCCTTTGACTAAGATGCAACAAATCCTAGATGCTAGGTATGCACCACTCATATTGCCAAACCCAGTAGCAGCCATGCCAACGGGAGACTATCAGAAATATATGCCCAAATTCACAGGCGAAGGTGATGTGTCTGCTGAAGAACATATTGAGGCTTTTTACAGCTATGCAGAGAACCTTAATATTGAAGAAGAAGATGTTTGGACACATGTTTTTGTCCAAAGTCTAGATGGCCATGCTAGGAAATGGTTCAAAGAACTCCCTGCTGGTTCCATTGCCGGAATCGAGCAATTGGATGAGACATTTCTGAAACATTGGGGTGACAGAAGAGATTTTGTCTACTACATCACAGAATTCGGAAACTTGAGGAAACAAAGTAGTGAGGCAGTCTCTGATTTCACTAAGAGGTTTAACCGGATGTATGTAAAAATACCAGCTGAGATAAAACCGTCAGATGCTTCTGCCAAGATCACATATTCTGATGCTTTTGATTCAGATTTCTGTTTACTATTGAAAGAAAGGAGGTCACCAACATTATCTCTCATGCAAGATGATGCCCTTGAGGTGGAATCAAACATTCTAGCCTCCCAGAAATGGAAAGGAGATTCTGATAGGAGAAGACCAAAGAATGAGGCCTCATCTTCATCAAATGCTGATCCAAAACTTGATAAAATGGCCAAGATGCTAGAGTCTCTAACCTCTGAGATATCTAAGCTCAAGATCAAAAATAAACAGCCTGTGAAGGGAAGAGGCACTTATGATTCTGTAGGCATAAATCCGAATCAAAATCCAAATAACTTCAGAAGAAATAATCAGCCAACTCAGATCTTGCAAAGAGAAAATAATTCTACTGAAGATCAGAGGATAAAGGTCCCTCTTCAAAATCTTGTGATGGACGAAGACAATGGTGAAGATCAAGAGGATGGAGAAGGTGACATTCATTGTGTTGGAGAAGAGACAGGGAAATCTTATCTAACACAACAAGACTATGAGGAATCATTGATGACTGAACAAACATAAGATGATCTTATGGGTGATGGCATTTTCACAATAGAAGATAAGAATAGATATAACCTCCGATCCAAATCTAATACTGCTCAACAAGATGCACCAGCCTCTCCTGAAAAGAGCACAACCCCTGCTAAGCAAAAATATCAGACATCAGAGGATTAGCAAGCAAATCCTTCAAAAGTGAAAGCATCAGCTCCTCCCAAGAAGACTGCTGCCCCTGTCAAGCATCAAACTCCAAAAAGTCAGCCTCCTGTTGAACAACAAAGAAATTAGGAAGCCCCTTCAAATCAGGTAAAGGTTTCTGATAAAACTTCTGATAAAGTTCCATATTATTTTAATTTTGAGGCTGAAATACAAAAAATAAAGATTCTTATTCCTCTATTCGAGCTGATGAAAAATGAAATGTTCAAAAGGGATATCCTCAAAACTCTAGATCTCCAATCTGTATCCCTTTCTGCTGATATCCTCAACATATATGATGATAATCCAACCATTACTCTGGGCCAAATGATAGAAGACAGAGATGAAATATGTCCTCCCTTTTACATCTCTTTAAATATTCATGAGAAAACACTGCATAACTGTTTGTTGGACTCCGGTGCTTCGCACAATTTGATGCCAAAGACAGTCATGGATGAGCTTGGGCTGGAGATCACCAAGTCTTATCATGACCTTTTCTCTTTTGATTCTCGAAAAGTCAAATGTCTTGGGATGATTAAGGATTTGGCTATAACCTTAACCCAAGCATCAATGAAGACTATGGTGATGGATATAGTGGTGGCCGACATACCTCCTAAATTTGGATGTCTA
>JASDQU010504144.1:100043-110720 GCA_032191745.1 Picea mariana | reverse complement strand
ACATAACCTCGGAGGGCAGGTATGACAAACTCATGATGTATCATTTCAAGCTCCTAGACCATTTCACAGGTAAAACGCTCCTCAATTTACCCTTTTTCTTACACAAGAGTTTAACTAAGGTCTGCAAAAAGATCAGGGCTCAACCCCTAAGCATGAAGAGTACTTTGTGCCACTTTGGCCTTATTAAATTGATCATTCTGGAGGAATTAAAGCAGAAGGGAAGGAGATGGCAACATTTTTTATTTTGGGAGGGTTTTGAAACACAGACTCAACCCGTAAATGAACAGGGGAAAGGTGGAAAGAAACAGTTGACTCCTCAAAGCAGTTCGAGGAAGAGGAGGACTCTGCCAGGACCTCTAGAGGATAGAATCGCTGGTATGAAATCCCACAGGTCAAAGAAAAGGTTGAACTTTGAAACTACCACAGAGCAGCCTACAGAGCAGCTTACAAAGAAGAAGACAAACATATTAAACCTACCCTACACAGACTCATAACCAGAGCAAGAAGATGAGAGCCCTATCTTCAAGAGTCATGAACAGTTAACTGAGTTTGCACAGAATTATGAGACATTTACTCATACTGAGGAAGGAGAAACATCAAAGAGCACTAAGTCAAAGAAAACTCAGAAAATCAAGCATCTGAAAGAGGTAATCGCTCAGCAATAGGTCTTGGAACAGGTAATCAAAGAAAGGTACAAGAAGTTGTCTGATAACTTCGCAAAAACCAACGCTGCATTTGAAATACTGGCTCGAGAAAGTGTTAAAGAGAAGAAAAGAAAGCAGAAGATCACCAAAGATTACAATAGTCTATGGTGGCTTGCAAAGCACCTTAAAAGGAAGATAAGAAGATTGAAACAAAAACAAAAGAAAAATTCCCACTTAGATTTGAAGGTGCTTGCTCAGGTTGCTGTAAACATGCAAGGGGAGAAATAAGAGACACATTGAATTTTTGTTGAAATCACATTTTGGAGGTGAAAGTTCATTTTTGGCTCGGACAGAGCTTTCACCAGTGCAAAGCCAAATTTTATGACCCGTTAGCTGGTGAAAGTCAACGCTTTCACCAGCTAACCAGTGAATTATAAATCCTGTTAGCTGGTGAAAGTAGGAAAAGCATTTTTGGAAGCCAAGGACGAAAAAAGGTCAATTTTTACAGATTATAAAGAAGTTCCAGAGGATCAAGGGGATATCAGATCTCTTGCAAAGGACTCTGCATCAGGGATTCGAGGTAATTTTGGGAACCACATGCAAAACAAATTTCCTCAAATATCGACTCTAGACGTTGAAGAAATCCAACTGTCAAGATAGGTGCCTTTCCATGCTTCATTACACCACAAACTGTAGGAGCTGAAGGATACAGATGGCGAATTTTTGAGATTGAAGACAATTCGAATGATAGTTTAGTTGTTAAATCTTTATTATCAAGTTGTTTAGTTAGATTTGACTTGCTATTCTTARAYACRGATCCATGTTTTTAGGATCTGTAAAACTGATTGTAAGAGGCTATAAATGCCTATTTTTGCTAAGAGACAAGGGTTCAAACTGGGAGATATTTTTATGCTACTATATAGACTCTTTTTGCAGAAATAAAGTTCAGTTTCCTTTCGTTTTCAATATTAGAATTGTCCATCTTTCCTTTTATGTACTTTGTTTCAGTTTATTTTAGTTCATGAAGACTGTTATCTCTTTATTGAGCTCATAGACTTGAAATTAAAGGATTTCTATCTGTCTTGTATTATGCCCTACATTCACTTGTATTTGGCAATCAAGAATAGTGTTCTCCATCCTCTCCTTTCAATTACTTGATCTGATTATTGTTTCCTGAAAGCATTGTTTCTTTAGATGTGTGATGAGTTGTTTATTTCATTGATCATTAAAGGCCCCATTGTCCCAAACACATAAAAAACCATTATTTCTAAGTAACCAAGCATCCTTAGCCTACAACCCTAAGGAGTTTCTTGGAGTGATAACACATTGGATCCAAAGGGGTGAGATTTGGGACTGCCTGGATTCATGGAGAATGATACGTTGCATGGAGTCAACCCCTGCATTATCCATTCTATTCGCAACTTTGTTTTCACTTCGCCGAATGTGTGAGGGGGTGAGAGTTAGAGAGGGTCTGAGAAGTGCCTGGAAGTTCTAAAGAGGGCCAAGAGGTGCCAAGTGGGAGTGATTTTACCTGGATCTCTTCCATTCAGGATTTTTGTTGCCAAGTCTATTATGATTTTGGAGTCTCCTTCAATGATCAGACAGGTGAGGTTTTGATCTAGATCCATTTGCACTCCTTTGATAAGACCCCAAATTTCCGCTGAATTGTTGGTGTCGCATCCTATATTTTCTGTAATGAGGCTTTGAATTTGGCCCAAGTTGTTTCTTATGACCGCTCCATAGCCTAAGTGACCTAGATTGTCTTTTGATGCACCATCAAAGTTGACTTTATGGAAGCCTAGCGGAGGGGGATCCACTTAGAGGGATTGAGGGATTTTGATTTTAGGGGGGGGTTGCTGAGGAGGGGTGGAGTGTGCAAATGAGAAGCCCTGAGATTTGAGGAGTGAGAGATCACCTGGGTCAGTGGGGAAGTCTTCCTTGGTCCATAGTTGTAGATGAGGAGTTTCCTGGAGATGCAAGAGGATTGTATTCCAGAAGAGGGTGGGAGGAGAGGGTTGGGAATGAAGATTCTTTTGTTCCTCTCTTTTCATAGTTGCCAAACTATGAAGCCTGGTAAGAGTTTCCAGGTTCTATTCAGGATAGGCCTTTTGAAGGAACTAGAACCCCAATCCCTGATTGTGCTTATGATGATGTTTTTAACTCGTTTGGTTCTTCTCATGAGTTGAGTGGTTTGGTTCCAAGTGTTCTCACTGAGTGGACAATTGTTTAGGAGGTGATCCATGGTTTCGGCTTGGAGATGGCAGAGATGGAAAATCAAGGGGCCAATGAAACCTTGTATTTGTAGATTGTCCCAGGTTAACATCTTATTCTGAGGTAGAAGCCAGAGGAACATAGATATTTTGGGCCAGAGTTTTGATTTCCATATTTTTGTCCAGATGCTATCTTTTTTAAGTTTTTGGAATTTCTCTTGTAGAGTGTATCCCTCTTTGAGAGTGAAGCTTCCATGAGGTGTGTATCCCCATATGAGAATGTCTTGGTCTGTGCTTTTCCAGATTCGCCTTTGGGATGTTGCTTGTTTCCAGTGTTGCAATTCACGGTCCATTTCCATTTGGAGTTCCTGATGGGTTGATTTCCAGCTTTGCTAGGGAGAGTTGTTGGGGGTATCGGACTACAAATCTGCCACTTTAAGAGTGGCTAGATCTTGAATGTGATTTTCATAGGAGTGTAGATTTTCCTCCAATTGTAGGGGTGGCATTTGCTGCCAGGAATCCATCTAAACGAAGTCATTCTGGCCATTGCGAACTTCCCAGAAAGCATGTTCCTGTATTAGTGGCAGATTTTTCCAGGCCGCATTCCAGATGTTGGAGCCTTGAATTTTCTCCTATATTCTTATAAGATGGCTTTGATGTGTATTTGGGGCATATTTGCATTTCCAGAGTTTTTCCTAGATCTTTGCTGGAGTTATCTCCACCAAATTCTTTCTCCCATGGTGCTATTTAATTTTCCAGGGTCCCGGATGCCCAGACCAACTAAAGATTTGGGCTTGCAAACTTTGTCCCAACTGACTAGGGCCCATTTTTTGTCCAGGTTATGTCCATGCCATAGAAAGTTTCTTTGTAGATTCCTTATTTTCTTTATGACTGATTGGGGGGAATCTAGGGCTGAGAAGAGGTACACAGGGATGGCTTGAAGGACTGACTTTAAGAGGACAATTCTGGCTGGAAGGTTGAGGGAACAAAAGGTCCAATTGCTAAGATGGTTGGAAATGGAGAGTAGGAGAGAGTCTCATGAGATGTTTCTGGTTGTTGAGTCAAAGAGAGGGAGTCCCAGGTAATGAGAGGGAAAAGTGCAGACAAGGGTATTCATAAGTTGGGAAAGGTGTTGTTGGATAGCTTCATTAGTATTAAAAAAGAAGAGCTGTGACTTGGATAGATTAAAGGTGGTGTCGGAGGCTTCACTGAAATCAAAGAGGATGGAGCTTAGTTTCTTTGCTTGTTGCATAGTGGGGGTGTTCATTAGCATAGTGTCATCGACAAATTGGCTGTGGGATGTTTCCGGTTGTAACCCATGAAGAGGGAGGCCTTGGAGGGATCCCTTTTGAATTCAAGACTTGATATAACGTCCTAGGCTCTCAACCATTATGACAAATAAGAAAGGGGAGAGAGGATCACCTTTCCTTATTCCTCTTATTGGGGAGAAGGGTTGAGAGGGGACTCCATTGACGAGGATTGAGAAAAATGTTGAGGAAATGAGGTTCATTATCCAAGAGATCCAATCGTTGTTGAAACCGAAAGCCGATAAAAGATCTTTCATGTACTTCCATCTTAGTTTGTCAAAAGATTTTGAAAGGTCAATTTTTAGAAGCATACATTGAGTGCGTGTGCTTTTGAGTGAATGAATGATTTCATGAACCAATATGATGCTATCCATGATTTGCCTTCCTTTGACGTATCTTGATTGCTCCTTGGAAATGATGAAGGGGAGTATTGGCTTGAGTCTTAGAGCTATGACCTTGGAGATGATTTTATAGATCACATTGCAGAGTGTTATGGGTCTGAAATTCTTCGGGTTTGTTACTCTTTCTTCTTTGGGTATTAAGGTGAGGAAAGTGGAATTTAGTGTTGGAAGAAATTTTTCTAAGCTGCGTGATTCCTCCACCAGTTGCCACACTACATCCCTTAGTATTGGCCAACATGAGTGGAAGAATTATGTGGTGTAGCCATCTGGGCCTAGAGCCTTTCTTATGGGAAAATCTTGAATAGCTTGATCCACTTATGCTTGCATTATTGGTTTCATGAGAGCCTCATTCTTTTCCCGGATAATAATAGTTGGGATATTTTGGGTCACCTGCTCTATTGTTGAGGTACGGTCCACCTTTGGTTATGAGAGGAGATCCTTGTAGAAGTCTGACAACTCGTGTGATATTTCCTGATGAGTGAGAAAGGTGATTCCTTGTGGGTCTTCCAGCTTTGTAATGAGATTGATGAGGCACCTATGGATCATGGACCGGTGGAAGAATTTGTTGTTTTTCTCTCCCTCGTTGAGCCATTGAACTCGATATTTCTGTCTCCACGGGATTTCTTCCTTCTTATATCTTTCCTCCAGTTGCCTTTTGATTTCATTCTCCTCCTATTTCTAAGTGATTGTGTGTCCTGAGTGAATGTTTTGCCTCTAAAGGTCCTCTTGTTTTTGTTCCAGCAGTTTCCTTTCCTGGAAGATGTTCCCGAAGAATTGTTTGTTCCATTTACGCACCTGTTGTTTAAAGTATTTGATCTTTTGCTAGAAGCAGTACATTTTTGTGCCCCTCTATATTTCTACTGTACTCCACCAATGACAGGCTAGCTTCTGGAAGTCTATATGGGAGAGACAAAAAATTTCAAATCTGAAGGGTTTTAACTTGGGGGTGGCGATGGTGTCAACCCATAGCTTAACCGACCAGTGGTACGAGCCTGCCTTCAGGAGTATGTTGGAATATACTAGGGGGCCTTCCAAAAGGAGAGTTTCTGAAATGAGAAAGTGATCTAGCATGCAGGCTATTTGTTGGTGACATGATCTTTTGTTAGTCCAAGTGTGGGTACCATTACCATTCTCTATGTATACCAGTCGAAGATTCTCTATGAGTTCCTGGAATTTTACGTTATCCTGCTCCAGGCACTTTTTCCCCCCTCTTTTCTCCTCCAGCGTGAGAATCATGTTGAAGTCGCCCTCGATGATCCATCACCTTTTCTCAACTAGAGAGCCTAGGTAAGCCAGACTTTGAAGAAAGAGGTCCTTGTCTTGGTTGTTTTGTGGTCCATAGGCATTTGAGATCATTCCCTCCTTATCTGAACCTATGGCTCTGCAGTGCATTGTGATGGTACTTGGAGTGGAGAAGCCTTGGTCAAGGATGACTGTAACAGGATTCCATAGTATATCCAGGCCTCCTGAAGCCCCTTTCAAGTCTGTTTGATAGGACTTGCAGTTGTGCCAACATATCTTAAGGATGTCTTCTACAGTTTTCCCTGCACATTTTGTCTCTTGTATCAGGAGTATATTAGGGTCTTCCATTTTGATGGAATTTCGGAGAATCCTTTGTTTGGATCTTCCATTTAGGCCTTTGATATTCCAGGTGAGGATGTTCATAGTTAACAGTTTGGTGGGTGGGAGAAGGAGCTCTATGAGAGCCTTTGAATCTGTCCCAAGTTGATCATATAGTTTCCCTCCTCCTTTATTAGATGATGAGTCGATTTTTTTCCCCGTCGCTTGTTTTATTTTGGGTGTTTTCTTGGATCTTGGTTTGGGTCTGCGTTGATCCCCAACTTGGATGTAAGCCCCTGCTGATGAGTCCATAAATACTTTGTGAACTTTCTTGAGTTGGTCCTCTGGTAAGGTCTGAAGATCCTTCTTGTTGAGTGCTTCTTCTAACCTGTCTAGGTCGATTTCCGCTACGTCCTGCTCATCCATTTCCATGACTATGTCTTCCTCTCTTTCTGATTCTTTCCCTGAGACTAGGTGAGTCTGTGGATCCACTTGGTTTGTTGGGGCTTGATACTCTTGTGACGACTGATCTTCCTTGTGCTTGCTAGGATATTTCCCCGCAGTCTTGTGGGGGTTCTCCACCTCTTTTTCCTCTGGAAGGCATTTAAGGGGTTCAAATGAATTATTATTTGGGTTATTTCTTCCGTTGATGGTTGTGGGCTTCTTCTGTTCTTTTCTCCTTCAATTTTGAACCTGGGAAATCCTTCCTTTGGTTTCTCTTCAGCTATCTTCTTGGGGGGGGCATTGAGAGGGTAGTTTCTAAAAAGGTGTCCATGTTCATTGCATTTTCAACATCTGAAAGGGATGTGTTCATAGTCTATGGTTTGGGCCCATTCATCGTGTTGGCATTCTAGGGTAACTGTGCTTGGTAGAGCTTTAGAGATGTTCATAAAGACACATATCCTTGCGTAAGAGGTGTATTTTCTCTATTTGGTAGCTTCAGAATATTTGACATATTTACCTAGGGTGTTGCCTATGCCCATTAAAATTTCCTCTAAACAAAACTCTTGAGGTAGGGAATAGAGGCGAATCCATACCAGTGCGTATGCGAAGTTTTCCTTTCTGGGAAAAAGCGGTCCATCTAGAAACGTAGGTAGAGGCTAGCTGAGTTGTAGAAGTGCGGTCGCCCTCCAAATATCCTGTCCTTGTCCACTAGGCTATAGAATATTACTTGAAAGAATCCTTTGGAGCTTAGTTGGAGCTCATAGTCCCCCTTGGGGTTCCACCACGCCTTGATCCAACGAGCTAGGTCCTTTTCTGAGGGCCAGAGACGTAGGAATTTTTCGATGAGGGCATGGTCTCTCATGAACTACGTATGCTCCCCTATTCTGGTGGTTTGATGACGTACCTGGGCGCATCTAGGGCTTGGGGGATACATTTGTCGAGTATCCAGACCCAATCTACTTTTGGATGCAAGGACTCAACATCTATGTTTGATTCTTTGCTTAGATCTATTTCTTCTTTCATATATTGGTCTCGTAAGTGCAGTGGCGGCTCAAAGGATGGACGACGCGCTCGTGAGTTCTCAAGATCATTTGCAGCGACGTTACGGTAAGAGGGGGCTTTCGCCCCCCCTTTTGTTCCCATTCCTTTGTGGCGGTCGATGCCAGGGAGAAGGGGCATTCAATGTGTACAGAGGAGGTCACAGGTGATCAGGGTGGGAGGGAAGTTGGATCATACTACTTGTTTTTCAAATAAGAGTACAATATCCAACATTACCAACATAGGAATGATCATAATGTTTTTCGACCTATGTGCCATTAATAAAGTTTTACAGTTGGGATTGAATCTACCTTGTCTGAGGATTTGAACTTGGAGGCATGTGACAGTATTGCAAAGAAAAATGACTACTGCAAAAGTAGCTTATGGAGGCGTATGAAAGACTATGGTGGAAATGGACCCGCTCAATTAGCTTTAGGTTGGTTCTACATTTCCTGTTTTATTTTTCTCTTCTTTATGTTTCTTAATAAGAAACGGTTCAAAACATGAGGAAAACTGAAAATTATTTCTAGAAATGGAACTGACTAAAGGAGAAATGGTATAACATTTTTCGAGAAACAATCATAAGAAACTATCAATTTCTCAAGAAACAGTTTTGTGGCTCTAGAAATAAAAACGACGTTTTTTGTTCCATCCCATTTCTAAGCCATTTTTCTACCAAAACACAAGCTTCTGTTGTGTTTCTGGTAACAGAGTTCTCAGTGTGTTGTAATGTATGTGGACTGATTATCTTGAACTCCATACTCTGATGTCAAATTAAAACATGAAAAGAAGCCTACAGGGCTTTGGTTCACAGGTGAGGTTGATTGACTATTAGTATTAAACCATTCACCAGGGTTCCATTCTTGCTGTGGTCCACCTCACTCGATTGTCATGTCAAAAAGGGTTGATGTCAGGTGCAATTCTTGGAAAAATTGACAGAAGAGATACCTCTCAAACCTGGCACCTAAGCCAAAGGAAGCGTGTTATCTAGTGCAGCCCCCAACCCTATGTTTCTCTTCCCTTCCCAAAAAACACGAGAAGAAACATAGTGCTACCATTCCAAATTCAGAGTGACCATCGGTTGTAATCAGCAGGTAATTATTTTTTGAGAGAGTTTTGTGTCTAATGACGTGGCTCCAATCATCCAGGCTAATCAATAATAGTGGTTACAATCTTTTCACTAGACATCCTCAATAATCCGCTACTCGTAGTGTATGTCTGTCTGCTAACAAACACAGCAGCAGCAGTGAACTAGGAACATTCCTGAAATGCCATGGAATGGGCTTCATTTAGTTACCCAGAAACAGAGAACGTGACTATTGTTTGGATTGCAACCTCATTTCCTTTTGTGTTTTAACTGTAGCATTTTTTTTTTAATAAAAAAGGCTATATCATATTCATAATGGTACAAATTTACAAAATTGGGTTGGTCATGTCTAGCCCCTGAAAGAGTTTAGACCTCGCCATTAATATCAGCAATAGATTTCAGGTGATTCCAAAAGCAAAAGAACTGAACAGTATCACAATCACTATATGTCTAGGCTTTACATATTTCCATTTACATAAAAAAATCCAAAAGAACAGTTTATAACGAGTCTTCAGAAGCATGTGAAGGATGAGCAGTCTTGGGTTGCAAAGAAATAATCATCAAACCCAAAACAACAATGTCATTTAGCCCATCGGTATTGATCTCCATCCTTGGGTCCTTTAGTCAAAAAATCCTTGTGGATGGTAGCAAGGACTTTTCATGCATATAGTAACTGTATCACTGAAACTATAAACCATATGCAAGGCTTTGTTGGAAGATAATGCTTCCATTAATGTTGTGTTCTAAGTTTAGAGTTGGTTTGAGATTTTGTAGGAGCTGTTGAGTTATTATCTCAACCTCCATACCTATGTTAGGAATTGGTTGGATCTAACTCCTGCTACATATACCTATTGTATCTTGGGATTTGAAATAACAATACAATATTATTTTCTGTGTAATTTTCGTGTGCTGGCTGCTCTCTTAAATTCTGTCATGGTATCAGAGCTAGAACAGCCCTGACTCTCTCACCAGAGGGGCTGGAATATGAGAGCAATGATTGTCAAACCACTGCTGTAGGAGAGTAGATAGTTCAGTGAGTTTATTTTCTGGGTGAAAGTTTTTTATGTGTGCCAATTAAATTATTTTGTGAGTGAGCCGCCTTACTCCCGTAGAGAAAACTCTTAGATATAGGCGAAGGGAGGCCTGTGTAAACCTGCTAGCGTGAAGGAGATTGGGCGATCCAGAATTGCTGTGTGCTTGCCACGAACATTGTTGTGTGCTTGCGATCCAGAATTGCTGTGTGATATATTGTTGCTTCCATAAGAGTTAAGTGCACTCCATGTCTGTTTCAGATTCACAGGCCGCAGTGGAAGAGATCTTGTGCAACCAGTGAAGAGATTCAAACCCCACCGAGGATGGTACAGCGGAAGAATTGTTGATTGGACATTGTTTTAATCACTGCAGTCAAACAAAATATGGTTGATTTCCAGCCAATATTTTGGCTCAGCAAATCCCGTGAAGGTTATTAAGCATTCGCCAAATCTGGTGACGAGTTGCCTATGTGGAGAAAATCACTGTGCAGAATTCCATGAACCATTTGTTGAGGCGTGTGTTTGAAGGAGCAGCTGCGGAAAGGAAAAATAACCCCGTCTGAAGGCTGCTGTCCATGCTTAGATCTGCTACATTGTAAAGTATTGTGAGTGATGCGCCCATATCAAACTGTGTGTTGTCTGTTTGTGAGTTGGAAGCCACCGTAGACTGTCAATCATGTCTTTCTATTTACATATATATATATATATATTTAGTTATGTGTGGTGTGCTTAAATTTTATTATATAATTACGTGTTTATGTAAAAGAAAGTAGGAACTCTTGTATCTTGATATAAGCTGGCAGCTCCGATTTCAAGAACAACTGTTCTTATTGGAAGTCACCTTGTATAATTGAATGTTGAGGACATTCCGTATCCAAACTGCTCTTCTAGACACTGAAGGATAGCCGAAAGCAAAAATCCGACAGATGGAGGCATGTTCATAGAATGCATCAAT
>JASDQU010504144.1:73966-88446 GCA_032191745.1 Picea mariana | reverse complement strand
GCTTCCATTAATGTTGTGTTCTAAGTTTACAGTTGGTTTGAGATTTTGTAGGAGCTGTTGAGATATTATCTCAACCTCCATACCTATGTTTGGAATTGGTTGGATCTAACTCCAGCTACATATACCTATTGTATCTTGGGATTTGAAATAGCAATACAATATTATTTTCTGTGTAATTTTCGTGTGCTGGCTGCTCTCTTAAATTCTGTCAGGCTTGCCTCGAACAGAAACAGTTGGAGACATAGTTGGAAAAATAAATGAATTATCAAGCCTGGAGTTCAACATGGTAATCATCATCAGATATTGGGAGAGGGATTGAGCTTTCCATGCCACTGGATGGAGTAGGCTGTCACTCATATCCTTCATTCCAGGCAGCATCTCCAGAATGTGGCAGATTTGACCTTTGAGCTCTGAGTTTTCTGCAGCTTCCCCCTGGACGGTAGTCTTCAGGGTGTTCAATTCGTCCTAAATTGTTTGGATTCCCTCCTCTTTTTTAGATTTCACCTCTGAATTTTGCATGAATAAATCCAATGCATCGTGGACACCTTCCATCACTCTCTGATATAGTGTCTCATGGGATTCATTGATCAAGGAATGCGTGTTTTCTAGCAACTCTCCCCAACTACCCAGCATAACTTCCAACAGAAAAAAAAATCGACCTCCACTGAACATTGATACAGGTTACAACTTATGTCTGCCTCAATTGTGGCTTGGGTACATTTAAGGTTGTATTTCTATTTACTCCAGGTACTCCCTGCAGACTTCAGTCTCTTCCCATTCTTTGGTCGCTCTTCAATCAACTTCACTTGATCCTCAATCTGCATAATGTATCGATTTGCTACCTTCTTCTGCATAATGTATCTAAATTCCTTTTCCTTTCTTCATAGAGGATGGCTTGGAAGGCCCTTCTTTTCCAAGATGAAATTTTTCCTAGTGCCTCCACCTGCCGTGAGACGGTCTTTACATAGGGGACTAAAAGACACTAAATTAAAACTCACCCCTGGCAAATGACCCAAACAGAGACCTACGAGGAGAGCAGACAAAGAATGCAGGCTAACAAAGCATTCCCTGACAGCAGAAAATTAAACTGACATATCAACAAAGAAGTGGAGGCCAATCCCTTGTTGTTTTAATGCAAATAGACACCCCACTCGGCAAGCTAACAGACACAGCTGCACAGAGAACATGGGCAGGTGGGATGCTTGCACTTGAAAACAAGCAAGACCAAAGACAAAGATACCAGGGATACACTTACCCATCGTCAGTCCTATATCTGCTGAATCCCAACCAAGTGGACCAAATAAAACTATAAATAGACTCAAACTCGATAGCAAGAAGGCAAAATGGAGAGACACATGCAACAAAAGCATCAATAGGATGGAGCCGTAATTTTATTTTCTTCCGCAATAGTTTACAGAGATCAGTTAAGCATTCTGCTAAGGTTGTTGTTGTCTGCAAGTTTATACAACGTATGTTGTTTGAATTGTATGATTATTTAGATGATATTGAGACATAGCCTATACATTGGTGAAGTCGGCCCTATTCTGAGACATCAGTTTTTTAACTTTGTAATGATGGAATCGGGAGATTCACATTTGTTTAACCAAGTCTCCTGGTTTTTCTTTGCGGTGATGGTGATTTTGGCAATGGCGTCTGTATCTGAGGCGACAATCCATCACCACAAATGGAAGCTCAGTTACCAAAATTGGTCTCCTGATTGTATGCAAACAAAGATCATCTCCATTAATGGGCAGTATCTGGGTCCAACGATCAGAGCTAGCGAAGGAGACATCATTTTTATTGAATTAGACAACCAGATGCCCACTGAAAATGTTGTCGTTCATTGGCATGGAATTCGCCAGGTACGACTCGGTCTCCATCAAAGCAATTTAAGAGCTAATTCTTATTGTCATTGATTGATTCTTTATTTAGCTCTTATAATACATAATAGTTCTGATCAAAATGCTCATGTGCTTCAGATCGGAACTCCATGGGGCGATGGAACTGCATCCATGACTCTGTGTGATCCAACAGGGCGAGACATTTATCTACATATTCGTTGTTGACAGAGTATGTTTAACATATTTTATTTTCAACATTTGCATCTTGACCTGGTTATATTTTGTTGGGATTCTGTAAGAAGACAATGGCCTAATGTCAATTATGTATGCATCATGGCCACTACGGTCTGCAGCGATCGGCAGGTTTGTATGGCTCTTTGATAGTCGACTCCGCGAAAACAGAGCCCTTTGTCTATGACGGAGAACTGAGCATCATCCTCAACGACTGGGCCTCATACTAGCACTTACCAATAACCCGTGGGCCTCTCATCCAATCCTTTCGTCTGGGTTGGGGAACCTCATGTATATATATTGTGTTTGTTTTGTCCAAGTACTCCGGTTTGAAATCCTCGATTTATTGAAACTCAATTAATAGACGTGAATTTCTGGTTTGATATTGCAGACTCTGTTGTTGATAGAGGGATGAGAAAAATACAACTGCTCGGCAGACAACGGTAAAACTGTAAAATACAACTGCTCGGCAGACAACCAATTCTCTCCCTACATTCTCCCGGTGAAACCTGGTAAGACATACCGCCTACGCATCGCTAGCGTAGCTTCCTTATCCGCCCTCAATTTTTTGATTCAGGTGAAATAACACATTCAGGGATTCTACATTCTTTCATCTTAATCAAAGCCTAAAATGATGATCTAACTATTTATTTCCTGTTTTTCAGGGACACAAAAAGATCGTTGTGGAAGAGAACGACCACTACGTGGAACCGGTGGAGGTGGAGAATCTGGATGTGTACTCGGGAGAATCATACTCATTTTTAATAAAGGCCGATAAGAATCCCACCAAAAAATATGGGGAAACTGTGAATGTGAGAGGACGGAAGCCCAAAACACCTATGGGCCTGGCTATCCTCAACTATCTCCCCAATATGTCCCCCAAGTTACCCACCACGCCGCCTCCTCTGAGCCCTATCTGGAACGACTATGCCTATAGTAAGATGCTCTCCAAGAAGTTTCTAGCCCTCGTCGGACACGAAGAGCCTCCTCCTATGAAATCCACCAGACAGCTGATTTTACTGAACACAGAAAACAAGATCAATGGATTTACAAAATGGGCCGTCAACAATATATCTTTGGTTCCTCCTCCCACTCCATATTTGGCCGCCATGAAATACAAAATCCAGGGCGCTTACGACACCACGCCCCCTCTAGACGCCTACCACCCCCAAGACTACAACATCAGTATCCCTCCCACCAATCCAAATTCCAGTGAAGGGAATGGCGTGTACGTATTCAAGGTGAAGTCTGTGGTAGATGTGATTCTCCAGAATGCAAACACACTGAACGCAAATAACTCTGAGATCCATCCATGGCACCTGCACGGTCATGATTTCTGGATTCTCGGCTACGGCGAGGGCGTGTTTGATCCTCTAAAGGATCCAAAGAAATACAACTTGGTGAATCCTCCGCTTCTTAACACGGTGGCGCTGTTTCCTTACGGATGGACTGCTTTGCAGTTGAAGGCAGACAATCCAGAAGTATGGGCTAGTGATTCCCATTTGGAGGCCCATTTCTTCATGGGAATGGGGCTGATGTTCACAGAAGGTATTGATAGAGTAGGAAGGTTTCCTTGGTCCGCCATGGGATGTGGCCTGGCCCTTAACAAGATGTTGCATTATTGATCCATACTTATTGTAATTCCTATTGAAATTTGACATTCTTTATTATCCTTCACGGCATACCTGTACCATCTATGTTCTTCCCAAAGAAGAAAAAAGAGAGTACATATTTTAATTAAAGTTTGTTGCAGATTTACAGAATCAGTTTGCCATATTCTGTAAATATTTCAATTCCTGAATGTTGTTATCTTACTTGTCCTATTACACATTTCCATAAGTATTAATTAACATTGGTATATAAAGTAATATATTGCTAAACTACTAATACATTAAAAAAAAATGTTGATAAAGTAGTAATACATTCAACTTAATGATTTTAGTAATATATTATTAAAGTATTAATACATAATTACAAGTTTGTAATGTAAAAATTAAAAAAAAATGTTGATAAAGTAGTAATACATTGAACTTAATGATTTTAGTAATATATTATTAAAGTATTAATACATAATTACATATATGTAATGTAAAAATTAATGTAAATGTAACATATTAAATTATTAATATATTAATAACACATTACTAAAGTAATAATACATTAATAAATACATTATTAAAGTATTAATACCTTAATAAATATATTATTAAAGTACTAATACATTAATAATACATTATTAAAGTATCGATACATTAACACATTAATTGACAATGATCATGGTTAACTTTGGTAAACTTTGGTATCATGGTTAACTTTGGTAAACTTTGGTTGAGTTTAGGAAGGAAAGGTTCACTCTGGTTGATCATGGTTGTCCCTCACCATGGTTTACTATGGTTGACCATGACCATGGTTAACTATGGTTTGATCGGGGTTTATTATGGTTGACCATTCCCATGGATGACCTTCCTTGACCATGTCGATGTGATTATGGTGGGCCATGTTGATTATGTTTAACCATAGTTTACTACGACACTGTTGCATTACAATGTTGATCACGTTTTTTTCGTCACATTCAGACATAAAGTTTTGTTCATCACATTGTGACATCAAATTTTGTTTGTCACATTGTGACATAAGCTTTTGTTCGTCACATCACATAGTAAAGTTATGGTCATCAAATTACGATGAATGATTTTTCTTTGTCACATTATAGTGTTGGAAAAGGTTTCTCATTCTCCAATAGTGGGTTATATTCATCATATTGCGACGTCGGGAAATGTTTGTCTCATCATGATGTTGGTCTTTTGTCACATTGCCACATTGGGTTTGATACATGACATTGCCACAATGGGATTTATTCATTCCATTGTGACGTTCAAAAATTTATGTCGAAAGGTGACGTTAGGATATGTGTGTTACATTGCAATGTGAGGACATGTTCATCACATTGTGATGATAGGGATATGTCTTCCACGTTACGATGTCCAATTATGTTTGTCACATTGCGATGAGAGGGCTATGTTCATCAAATTGCGATGTTTGTATATGATTCACTTTGTGATGAGAGGGCTATGTTCATCACATTGTGACGACAAATTCATTTCGTCACATTACGATAACAAGGCTATGTTCATCATATTGGGACATTTGAATATGTTAGTCACTTTACAACATCAAGGCTATGTTCATCACGTTGTGACATCAATTTCAGTTGAACACATTGCGATGAAAG
Source organism: Picea mariana (assembly GCA_032191745.1). Taxonomy (NCBI): domain Eukaryota; kingdom Viridiplantae; phylum Streptophyta; class Pinopsida; order Pinales; family Pinaceae; genus Picea; species Picea mariana. The sequence continues at coordinate 83,142 of JASDQU010504144.1, read as the reverse complement.
TGTTATGTTCATCACATTGTGACATCTATATATGTTCATCACATTGCAATGTTACTATGTTTATGATGACAGGGCTATGTTCGACACATTGTGACAATAGGGTTATGTTCGTCACATTTCCATGTCTTTTTATGTTCGTCAAATTGCGATGACATGGATATCTTCATCACATTGCAACATACGAAAATATTCATCTCATCGTAATGTTGGTATATGTTTATGACATTGCCACATTGGGTTCTATACATCACATTGAGACAATGTTTTATGTTCCGTCCATTGTGACACTTGAAAATTTTTGTCAAAAAGTGACATTAGAATATGTGCATCGCATTGCAGCGTGGGGACATGTTCGTTGCATTGCGATGACAAGGCTATGTTTGACACATTATGTCATCCATTTATGTTTCTCACTTTGCGCTGAGAGGGTTATGTTTGTCAAATTGCGATGTTTGTTAATGTTTGTCACTTTGCGACGGGAAGGCTATATTCATCACATTGTGACATCAATTAAAGTTCATAACATTGTCACGACAAGGCTATGTTAATTACATTGAGATGTTTGTATATGTTAGTTACTTTGCAAAAACAAGGCTATGTTCATCACATTGAGACGCCAATTTAAGTTTGGAACATTGTGACATAGAGCTATGTTCATCACATTACGACATCTTTATATGTTCGTCACATTGCAACGTTACTATGTTTGCGACGAAAGGGAAATGTTCAACACATTGTGACAATAAAACTATGTTCGGCACATTGGGACATCTATTTATGTTCATCACATTGCGATGACAAGGATATATTCATCACATTGCGGTGTTTTTATGTTTATAAGATTGAAACATTCCTATGTTTGACACATTCTGATGTTTGGAAGTCTTTGTCACATTGCGACATCGGGATATGTGTGTCACATTGCGTTATGTTCATTCCATTGCGACGTTCGAAAATTTCTATCAAAAGGCGATGTTAGGATATGTGTGACATTGCAATGCGAGGAAATGTTCGTCACATTGTGACAACAGGGATATGTTTTCCACATTAAGATGTCTAGTTATGTTTTTCACATTGTAATGAGAGGACTATGTTCATAAAATTGCGAAGATAGGGCCATGTCCATCACATTGTGACATCAAATTAAGTTCGTCACATTATGGAAACAGGTCTATGTTCATCGCATTCTAATATTTGTATATGTTAGTCACTTTGCGACAACAAGGCTTTGTTCATCACATTGTGACGTCAATTAAAGTTCGTCACATTGCGATGATATTGTTATGTTCATCACAATGCAACATTTGTATATGTTATTCACATTCTTTCGTTACTATGTTTGCGACAACAAGTCTATGTTTGACACATTGTGACAATAGGGCTATGTTCATCATATTGTGATGTATGTTTATGTTCATCGCATTGCAATGACAGGGATATGTTAATCCCATTGTGATGTTTCTATGTTTGGTATATTGCAACATTACTATGTTTGACACAGTCTGATGTTTGGAAGTGTTTGTCACATTGTGACATCGAGATATGCATGTCACATTGCAACATGAGGAAATGTTCATCACATTGCGACGACGGGGTCATGTGTGACACATTATGAGTGTGTTTATGTTTGACAGATTGCAAAGGTATTATCCATATTGTGATGACATGGCTTTTATAATCACAATGTGACGTTACTATGTTCAACACAATGCAACATTATTATGTTTGTCACTTTGCGATGTTACTATGTTTGAGACATTGCAAAATTACTATGTTTGTTACATTGTAAAGTCCATTTGTTTTCTTCATATTTCAATGACAGGGCTATGTTCATCACATTATGACATCTATGTATGTTCATCCCATTGCGACATTACTATGTTTGCGATGATAGTTTTATGTTCATCACATTGTGACATTACCTACATGAGGGGTTAGGGAGGTTAGGTCTTTAACATTCCCTCCCCCTTAAAAACTACCTTGTCCTCAAGGCTTGAGATGAGGAAATTGTTGCAGAATGGTAGTTGGTTCCCAGGTGGCATCTGTTGGAATTGTATCTTTCCATTGGACTAACACTTCCTTTATGGTGCGTTGACGAAGACAATGCTCACATTGGTCCAAAACAACTTGTAGCTGCAATAGATGGATCCTTCTTCATCCAATTCAGGAAGGATATTTTGAGTTTGGCACTTAGTTCCAATCACCTTCTTTAAGCAGGAGTCATGAAAAATAGGATGGAGCTTACAATGATTGTGAAAATCTAATTGATAGGACACCTTTCCTACGTGATTGAGAACTATATAAGGACCATAAAATTTGGGCATGAGTTTTTGACAATGGTCGGCCTTGAGTGAAGTTTGATTATAAGGTTGTAGTCGAAGAAACACCTAGTCGCCTTCAACAAATTAACGTTTAGAGTGACCTTGATCTGCTTGTTGCTTCATGCAATTCTAACCCATGACCAAATTCTCTTTGAGGGTATGGAGAATAGCCTCTTGAATTGTGAGTATTTGGTCAATCGCTTGGACCTTCAAGACAACTGACATGTATGAGAGAACTGAAGGTGGATTTTGTCCATACACTACTTCAAAAGGAGTCATGCATGTAGTTGTATGGTAAGAAGTGTTGTACCACCATTCAGTTAGTGGTAACCATTGAGCCCACTAATTTTTCTTTTCATATGAAAAACACCTCAAACATGTCTCCAAACACTTGTCGACAAATTTAGTTTGACCATCAATCTAGGGATGATAGGTTGTGATGAGATGTAATTGGGTGCCCTGTATCCTGAGCAATTATTTCCAAACATTGCTGGTGAAATTGGGGTCTCGATCAGAAACAATGGAATGAGGAATGTCATGAATATTGAAGAAATGATCCATGAAAATTTGAGCCACAGTGGAGGTGTTAAATCGGTGTTGAAGAGTGAAAAAATGAGCATACTTGGAAAGACAATCAACGACCACCATGATGACTAACTTATTACCCAATTTAGTTAAGCCCACAATAAAATCCATAGAGATGTCCCTCTAAATAGCGGGTGGAATCGGAATTGGTTGTAGTGTGTGTTACACCTCAAAATTTCTCACTTCGATAGTGTCGCAAGTGTTTCCATTACAAGTGTTGTAAGTGTCGCATCTTGTCTGCAAGTGTCGCATCTTGACTACAAGTGTTGCAAGTGTCAAAAACATTATATTGTCATCTTGCCTATGTCGTGCCTCTAACGACATCATAAAGAAACTTAAGACATCCCAAAGACTAGTTTGGAAGAAGAGAAGTCACTTAACAGGGAGTACAAACCTTTTTACACTGAAAGAACCACTAAAAAATGACTTTTGGAGAGGAGTGCTCCCCTACCCACTATCAGGGAGTGCTGGCACTCCCTGAGCCTCTTTGGGGGAGTGTTTGAGTGCCCTGTGCACCCTTTTTGGGGAGCGCTACCCTTTTTTTGGCAATTTCTGGGTTTGTTGAGGCAAATCAGGGAGGAATCCCTCAATTCTTGAAGGTAGTTGGATTCGAATAGATGGTCAAAGCATGATCTTAGGGAAGATCCTCAACTGAAGGAAACGAATCCTCAACTTATCCCAAATATATCTCAAGTGGTTGGACCTCTCCAAGATTATATAAGGAGGCCTTCTCATAGTGAAAGGTATAATAGAGATTGAGAATTATACCTAACTTATGATCTCATAAGAAGGTATTGACATGGAAAAGATTGGAGATGTGAAACTTATGATCTCATGAGTGAGATGTCATCAAATGAATCAGTGGAGATTACTTGAGCAAAGGGGTTGGAAAAGGAGAAATGGAAGAAGTTGTTGCACCTTCATTCAAAGGATTATAAGTACTTTTACTTGTTCTCATTAATAATCAATGCTTGGCCTGTTTCTTTCAAACGTGTGATTGTTCCATATGAGTTTGTCTGCAGTAGATGGATCTATGATTGAGCTAATCTTAGTAGAGTAGGAAGTCCATTGTATCTTTGTTTGTCCTACAGGATCCACCAGGGAGCTCAGGATCGAAGCTCAGCCAGGACTTTGTAAGGACAAACATCGCTAATAAGGTACATATCTTTCTCCTTATCTTTCATTCATTATATTGATTAGATCTAAAAGGAAGTCAGTGACCATGTTAAGCACTTTTCTGTCTTGGCCTTAAAATTCTAGAGACCAAGTGGGAATCCACTTGTCTGCAGGGGGATTCACCTACAACAAAAATTGGTGACTCCACTAGGGAGGAGCTTTGATTTTTGTTTCCATTCCCAGATCTTGTTTTGACCCTTTGCCCATTGATTTGATATTCTCCATATTTTCTTTTTTATTCTTAGAATTGTTTGATTGCCTCTTTATGTCATCAGGATCACCTTGATTGATAGAATTTCCTTGAGTTTTTTAGTTTCTAAGCTTTTTTCTGAGATTTTGTAGTAGAGCGCTCCCCTGCCCTTGCTAGCAGAGCACCAACACTCCCTGTTGGTCTTACACATAGTGTTGGAGCGCTCTAGTACTCCTTACACCAAATCGCTATCCCATTTTTAGTTAAAATCATCTAGGTTTTCAATTTTCTGTGGTCAATTTTTGCCTTTAGCATTTGCTCAGGGCCTCCTACTCTCAATCCATCTTGGTATTGGCTCTCAACATACTGTTTTCTAAGGATTAATCATCTCTTGTTTGGATTTTTGACACTTTCCCTTACCTTGCAGTAACTCTTTGTCCTTGGTGATTTAGAGTCGATTTGTCGTTTTCTTCTCATTTATCCGATTGAGTGAAAACTTTGTAAGGGGATTCAAAGGTCTTCTGTGCCTTTCCTTATGATATTTGAGGTCTTTTCTCCAAGCGTTTCCTCTTGTCTGGATTGAGTATTCTCTTTCTTGTTTTGATCACAACAAGGGTGTCTTTTGGTTTATGTGAAGTTTGCTTCTAGATTGCTTAAATCTCACAACTCTTGAAGTCTGATTAGCATAAGAAGCTTTACATCTACTAGTTATCAGTCACATACAAACATTTTAGCATTGCATAGGATTCCTTATTGAGGACTATTGCATGAGGTCATTTCATCTTAGTGTTTGACAGTGAAAGGAAAATCCTTCTCCTTCTCTTAATTAGACATTCATTGAAAGAAAAGATTGCTTATCATTTCTTATGCATGTTTTGGGAACTGAGTCATAATATCATCAGTCTTCACTCTCATACACCTCTGAGTAAACAACAACCACTAAAATCAACGCTTAACTAAAAATTTTCAGACTTTTTACATCTTTGTTAGCAAACCTACCTTAGTTTAAGGTGTAGGGCTTTGGAATAGGTTGAAAGGATAAATTTCCAAAGATATCAAAAAAAATTAGCATCTTGCGATAGGGAGAGAAAATCCAATTGCCGTATAGGCTTTTTGGGATCCCTCTCTCACACAGGGGTTACGCACGAGGTCGCATTCGGGAGAATTATGGAGATTATCCCTCTATGGTTCAACTATTTGTAGTGGTCGGATCGTATATTGGAGGTCACTTGAGGGTATACCCACAATTATGTGTGGGAGCCTCTCGAGTTGATTTCAGACTTGTTATCCTACCCATACATTTGGATTGGACTGTCGATTATACCCTCCCAGGGGCTAAATATGAATTGGTGACCTTAGTAGCCATAATATTTAGGGTCTCATACAAGGTGACAGTGAAGGGAAGTCTCACTGTACCTGGAACAAACGTTGGTCAAACTCACTCGGGATCCTTAGAGGGTATATCCACAATTATTGCATGGAAGCTTGCACCAAGGCGTAAGTTCATTAAGCAGGTCGCCAAAGTAACTAATCCACCCGCTCTATCCCCGCCTCTTCCTATTTTGATCTCGCGACGTTGGATTTCATCACCAACTAGTGGTTTCATTGTGGGAAGATTTTGTTTGATTGTTTGCTTCTCAGATTCATAACGTGTGTTGGTTGTGTTACTTAGTGGACCTTAGGTCGAGTCAGTGTTAATGGCATCAAATCCTGAGAGTACCAATGGAGGAACCCCTTCTCCCAGGGAACCTTATACCTTTCCTTCATTTGGAAACTTTGGTCCTCTATACATTGCCACATTAAGTCTTCCAGGACTCACCATTGGATTACCGGTTCGGTTATTCCCCACTCTGGTGATCTCAAATCCTCCCAATGTTTCGACTACACCTAATACTTTAGATGTCAATACAACACCCAAACATCAACCTCACGTCGACGTTTCTCCTTCTTCACCCATTAAGTCTCCTTCCATTTCTCCTTCTTCGCCTAGTGAAAGCTCTAAAGAAAGTAGCCAGGTTGATAAGAAGAAGAAGAAACAGAAAGAGAAGAAGAAGAAGAGCCCGAAAAGGACCAAGGCCCCAACAACATCAGATGTTTGACCCAAGCAACCAGTTATTGTTAATAGTATTGGGAGTGTTGATGAGGTCAACAAGATTAAAATAAAGAATCTGAAACCCAAATTCCCTTGCAGTCTTTGTAAGGGTGACCACTTTCTAAGGGATTGCCCTGGTATTTCCAAGGTCTTAGAAATGTGGTCCTCCACGTCATCAACCTCTGCTAGTCATGCCGATGATACCCAGTCAACTAGTGATGTTAAGGTTGGTAAGAAGAAGACAACTTTCAAATTCCCTTGTATGTTATGCAAAGGTGATCATTATTCTCACCTTTGTCCTCGCATGGATGAGGGTTCTTCTCTTTTGGAAAAAATTCAACTTCCAAAAGGTTATCGTAAGCTTTCCCCTAACCCATCGTTAGTTGATGGACTGGTCAATCTGGTTCCATCCCTAGTTAGTCTGGTTGATCATGTGGTCAATCTAGTTTCCTCCTCGATTGAACCACAAACCCAAGTAGTTGATCCAATTCCATCATCGATCAGCCCTACTCTTCATCAAAAGAGTACAACCCAAGTAGTCGATCCGTTTTCATCCTCGGTTGGCCCCATTCTCCCATTAGAGAGTGACACCAAAAATGGTCGATCCGTTTCCACCCGTCGACCCCATTCTCCCCTTGGAGAATGAAACCCAAGTGGTTGATCTGGTTCTTTCATCAGTCGATCCCACTTTTCCTTTCACGAGTGCCAAAGTGGCTGATCCATTCCCTTCCTTGGTCAGTCCCACCCTTCCTCTGAAGAGTGCCTGCGTGATTGCTCTGGTTACATCATCAGTCAATCCTACTATTCCCTTGAAGAGTGCCAGCGTGGTCGATCTGATCCCATCATCGGTCAATCCTATTCTCCCTCTAGAGAGTAAACCCGATAACGCCCATGTTTTTCTCATTGATACCGAATCTACCGTGATGGGGGGCATTCCTCTTTCTACCGTGAAACCCCCTCCAAGAAATGAGGCCATCTTTTTGGATTGGGGTGCGCTAAGTGGACCTTGTCTTCCCTCTCACATTCCTTTCTAGATTACAGTATAGGTTTGTGGTCGAGACGTTCCTCAAACGCTGATAGATGAAGGTGCGTCCATTAGTATTTTGTCCTCTATTGCTTGGCACGCTTTGGGTTGTCCTCATCTTGTGCCGGTTACACAGAATCTATTAGCTTTTAACAGAAGAACCAGTCAACCTTTAGGGGCCCTTCCTCAGTTTCCCATAACTTTGGGAGGGAAAAATGTCTTTATTGATGTCATGGTAGTCCAAGACCCCTTGTATTTCTCTTTACTCCTTGGGTGGGATTATGTTTATGCCATGAGAGCGATTGTATCCACTCTTTTTTGTGTGATATCTTTCTCTCATTGTGGAAGAATGGTGATTATCGATCAACTTTCATTCGTTGGTTCTGATTGGATTACCTCCCTAAATGGTTCTTATATGCAGACAGTATCGCCCCCGCCACATGTTAATTATGTGGCATTGTCTCCCATGACTTCAACTTCTGACTATTTGGATCTGGTAGTTGACATGGTGATCTCTTCGGTAGGGCTATTGGATCCTGATCTCCTTACCCCGACCCTTGACATTTGTTCCTTCCAGAGTAATTTTCTTCCATCTAGTGAAGATCTCTTGGAAGCCATGACCAAGATTTTTCCCTTGATGTGGTGTCCTTCCAAAGCATTATTCTCTTGGAAGCCGTGATCAAGAAGAGTCCAAAAGCATAGTTTTCTCTTCTCTGTGGCAAGATCATTAAAAAATGAAACAGAGGTCATGAGCATAGTTTCTCTTCTTTGTAGCAAGCTCGTTAAAAAATGAAACAGAAGCTATGAGCACAATTTCCCTTCTCTGTGGCAAGCTCGTTAAAAAATGAAACATAGGCATTGAGCATAGTTTTCCTCTCTGTAGCAAGCTCGTTAAAAAATGAAACAACAATCTAGGGATTGAACCCATAGCTCTAAGAATAGTTCTTTTTCCTGTGTCAAGCTCATTAAAAAATGAAACAGTCACCTCTCTTGAACCTTCATTTCATCCAATATTATCCTTTTTCTTCATATAGTAGAGAAATTGGTGACAACCTCACACTAGTGCATTTGGGTCAAATTCCGACGGCACGTTCGACGCAATTGCCACTTTCTATTGTCGGAAGACCGACAAACCTCAGACCCCCTCAAACGTCATTTCACGGGACTTCGTTTTTCTGATGACCTAGTTTTCGTCGGTATTGCGACGTTATATGATGGCACGTTTCATCATAAATTGGATTTTCCAGCCCCATATTGACGTCGTAAGACCGACTTCTAGGGACATTTCAAACGTGGAAATACCGACGTGTCAAACGTGGCAAACGTGACGTTTCAAACGTGGCAAGACCGACGTTTCAAATGTGGCAAGACCGACGTTTCAAACGTGGAAAGTGAGACATTTCAAACGTGGCAAGACCGACGTTTCAAACGTGGCAAGTGAGACATTTCAGATGTGGCAAGAGAGACGTTTCAAAGGTGGCAAGAGAGACATTTCAGAGGTGGCAAGAGAGATGTTCTGAAGGTGGCAAGACCGATGCGATGAGGTATTAGCTCCGACATGGTTGCTATGGGAGTGAAACTCTTGGACGTGGCAAGAACGACGTCCATCAGGTGGCAACATCGACGGCCTGGAGTTACTAGCTCCGACGCGGTTGCTATGGGAGCGACAATCTTGGAGATGGAAAGAGAGATGTCTTGGACGTGGCAATAGCGACGGGAAGAGAGTGAAATACGTCACAATTGCCACCTTTGTGTAGGTATTTAAAAAAAAAATACAATATCAATATC
>JASDQU010504144.1:45263-57318 GCA_032191745.1 Picea mariana | reverse complement strand
AGACCTATCTCTGGTTGATTCGCCACACCTACCAGTGATCCAGCCAATGGCATTGTGGATTCAGGGTCATCTAACCCGTTGATGTTATCAAGGTTCATGAAATCAGGGTCGCTTGGCCCTGCCGAGCTCTCTTTTGGGCTATCAGTCGGAACCCTTGGAAATCTTATGAGGACTGGTTTATCCCACATCTTTTTCATTATCTATTGGGCCTATTGATACATGAGTCCCCCCATTCCCTACACAATTTGAACCTCAAAGAAATTCCTATCTTGTACCGGGGTTACCTGGGAAATCTATGTTGTTTCAGTGGCTTCTTGAGGAGCTTCCACTTCTTTGACTGATTCAGGTGCTATCCTTTCTTCACTGGCCTTGAGGATTTCTTGAGCCGATTGTTCCAAGATAGTTTCTTTCTCCTCCCAACTCATGGAATTAAACCTGGTTTCTTTAGGGTCATCCATCCTTGCCACCACCTCATCCCAGCTTTGAGCATTTTTTAGTGAAGATCTCATCCTCAAACCTATCATGGGCATATGGCTAGCAGGATGAAACCAGTGATGCATGCTTCAGGACTAGACCCTTGCTGTCATTCTTATGAAAATGACAAGTCTAGAATTGGAACTCCAATTGGCTTAAGCCTTCTTTCTTGGCCTACGCGGTGTCCTTCACCATGTATAAACCAATATGAAACCCATAGGGTATGAAGGCTTGCTTATTATCCTTTACCAAAGTAGCATTATAACCTTGTAGGATGGTATGATAATAGATTTCCCCTACTATTAGTCGATCAGGGACATATATAGGAAGGAGATCAGATGCTCTGGTGGTGTCGAAAACCCTGATGTAGGTATCACGCTCATCCAGCTACCAGTGGCCAACTTTCGATATAATCTTTTTGGCTGCATCTGACAGCCTTGGGCATTATTTCTTGAACAACAAAAAATAAATGCATGCGATAAACTGGTCCCATATGAGAGAGTAGGATTTCTTGTACCCGTTCTCCCACAAGATGTCGAAATAAACATGGACTGGGATCTTTGAGGTGTGCCAACTCAAGTTCATTCCAACAAAGATATTTATGGCACAAATGGCATCCAATAGATAAGAATCCATATAGAAGGATGGGGTTTCTCCCTCTTTCGGTGTTTGATCCTGTCGTATGCAAGTGCTCAACTGTTTGGAGATGATGGCACCCCAATTAAAACCTATTCTGGAAATGGCTACCGTATAAGCTAGAGGCATCCAAGCCTCTAAAAACCTGGAGTAGTCCTTCTCTCCATGCAATCGACAGAGGAGGGCCATTAGATATATGTATGGCTCCCTCAGGTTAGCAGTCGGGTACCATTCAGAGGTATGATTGGTGAACTTTTTATCCTCTCTCCACCACAACGCCATCGCCTTGCTGGTGTCATTTTTCTTATTACAATAAAATTAGTGTTTATCCGTTTTTCCGTCTCTYTGATATTGTAGTAATTCTACACTTCCACTGGGAGGAAAACCCTGACACATMTACCACTGTCATCATTAATCAAACATATTTTTGTGTCAGTGTGATCGATAAGTCATTTCAAGAGTTTGGTGCAGGGGAATAATGGATTCCTACTCACCARCATGTGCAGATACACATTTCAAACATTCGGGAGGACTTCATCGTCGAGTCTTCTCGTATTAGGATCGTTGTGCGGGGTATATTCGGGGAATTCCACCTGCTTGATTTTCTTGAAAAGTTCTTCCTAGCATGGGAATATTGTCTTGGTCCCAATGTTTTCCTCTATGTCTCCAAAGGTCGAGGGTTGAATGAAATCCTTCTTGGTGGTTGTTTTGATGATGGGCACCGGATTCAGAGAAAATTCCAATTGTCTTGCAAACACTGGGGAGGAACCTTCTCCCACCTCTAGTTCTTTTAGTTGTGGTGCTCTTGGAGATTTCTTGGTGGTGGATTTCTTTGGAGGCATCGTCCCTACAACTGAAAATGATCCTTTAGGCAAGTGTATAGAGTAACATTGGATAAAAATGTATGAAATGAAGCATAAAACACCCATAGACTGGCACATACCTGTAAAACTTGCTAAAGTATTGTTTAATACTCACTGGACCTTGGAAGCTATCCTCAGAATACTCATCTCGCTCCTCTGGATATTCCAAAATCCTTCACGCATAGAATAACCTTGTTTACAATGACTCAAAAGAATATAACAGGAGAGATCCTACCAGTCGTATCAACCATTTAATAAGAGTAATGGGTGAAATTCAAAAAAATCTACCGTCGAATCTCTGCAAATAAATTCTACGCAGGTTGATAGTGGAGGCATGGAGGGAGATGCACTGTATCAGCATGTTCAAACAGTCCTTTTGATTCACGCACGAATTAGAAACTAATACGGAATTCTAGAATTAATTAACCCTTTAAATGTGTCGTATCTAGCATATCTTAGAGCTAAAACATCCCATCGCGGTGTTTTCTTGGTGGGCAGATCATGAATCGGCGATAACATTATACATGTTTCCGTCGGTATCTTCCTGAGAAAAATTCCAATGCTAACGAATTTCGTCATAAAATGTTGATGTGGTAAAACTGGTTTGTGGTGCGACGTGGGTCTCGGGAGCTATTAACGACTCGAGGGAAAACTAGATTGTATGTCTGATCACTCGAGCAATGACAGATGGAAATAGAGGATAGGTGGTTTGACCATATATCTCAGTCAGAGTCGTGTCTTTCAACAAAAGACGTGCATTAAAATAACCTGGGATTGTCGAGGCCGAAAGGTATCAGGGTTGACGATCAGGGATTGACTTATCACGTTCTCCTCGGGCTATCCTTCTAAAAACCCGTCGATGCTGGAATTTATCGAGGATCGTCTCTCAGAGATAGTTCCATCGTTTAGTTCCTTTGTGGGTTATCATACTTGAAAACCCTCGATGCCGAAAATGTTTTGGAAGCCAGCGATTGGTGATATCATTTCATTCTTCGTGAGCGCTTACTCTTTTAGTCACCCCAACATCACATACCTTTCTCCACTGCCAGCGAGTGTCCATAGCCTCGACGGAGATATTTGCATACCCTCTCCTACTGTTCACTCTTTTAATAATATCAAATTTTTTTTGGCATGATGCCCTGAGCGAGTGGGAGAGGATGATGTATGTTTATTTTGCAAAGTGAGATGGTTAAGGTGGATCCTTTACTAGATTTGTCTTCAGGGTTCATGTAGTCCTTTGTAGATTTAATTCTTTCCTTAAGGTCTTACCAAACCACTAACCAGGTTAGATAGAGGACTCCTCAAAGCGACCACAAGCTCCTCAATGCTTCTTGTGTTTTATATGAGCGATGAGTTAGGAACAGAGTTCACTATGTCGAATGATTTAAAGTCGACCATTGTCTCGGTTAACACAACCTTCAAAAGTGAAAAAGTCCAAAAGAAAAAGAAAACAACAAAAAATACATTTCCCAATCATGAAAACAATCATACAAAACACAAAACATTTTCATTTATTATATATATATATATTCTTTTTCTTTTCTCTTTTTATTATTATTGAAAATATTGTTTGAGGTCTTGGCCATTTATTGGGAGGGCGTTAGGTCCCCCCCTCATATTATGTAACCGATAAGTGCCTGCCCCAATCTTCTCAGCCACCTAGAAAGGTCCAAGCCACAGATTCTGAAACTTAGAATGCTTCCCTTTTGGCTCATTTTCTCAGTCCCATTTTAGGACTAAGTCTCCTACTTCAAAAAAATTCTCTTTAGCCTTATGCTTATCAAACCATCTTTTCACTATCTGTTGGTGAGCTAGAAGTTTTGACTTATCCTTTTCTCTCTCTTCTTCTAGCATGAGCAGAGTATCAATTCTTTGTTGTATGAGAAATGAAGGTTCCCCACTAGAATCTTGGGCTAGTTGAAGAGATGGAAGATAAATCCCATTTGGGAGAATGGCTTTCTTCCCATAAACCAAAAATTACAAGGAATTTCCTATAGATTCCTTAGGTGTGACCCTATCATCCCATAGAGCGTTATGGAGTAGATTATGCCAATTCCTTTAGTTATCTGCAACCGTTTTTTTTAATACTCTCACTAGGTTCTTATTGGTTAATTCTGCCACCTTGTTTCCTTGTGGATAATAATTTGCAGAGTACCTAATTATGATTACTTTGTCTAGAGAAAAATTTTTCAATAGAGTGGAAGAAAAATAAGTTGCATTATCAAAAACTAGAATAGAAGGGACACCAAACCTTGTGATCAGCTGTTGTTCTATGAATTGAATCGCCACCTTTTCATTTACATGAGTCAAAGGGATGGCCTCTTCTCACTTTGTGAAATAATCGGTGGCATTAAGTATATACTTGTGTTGTTTCGAAGAACTGGGTGTAATTTATCCTATGATATCCAACCCCCATTTCTCAAAAGGCCTAGAGTCAGTCACTCGTTGGAGTGGGATTGTTGCTCTCTTCTCCCTCCCAGTTCTTATTTGATAAGTTTTGCAGTTTCTAGCGTAGGTGTGAGTGTCTTTGAACAAGGTGGGACAATAATAGCCAGCTCTCAGTATCTTATGAGCGGTGGTGTTTCCTGTGAAATGTTTGTCGGCAGGGCCATCATGGAGTTCCTTCAGAACTTTGTTTTTGTCTTCACATTCAAGACATTTTAACAATACCCCATCATAATTAATCCAGAAGAGTACCGAATTTATGAGGCGATATTGTGTGGACTTTAACCTGAGAGCTCTCCTTTCCCTAGGGTTGAGACTTTTTGGGCAAGTCCCATGGTGTAGGAGATAAGTTAGCTTCCCATACCAAGACTCTTGTCCTAGGGAAATGTATGAAACTTTGCCGCACCATAATGACATTTCATTCTCCCATCCAGAATCTTCATTTAATTGGTCATGGGATTCGGCTACAAGTTTGCATAATCCTTTCCCTTTAACTAGTTTGGAAGGTTTTCTATCTAGACCAAATTCTTGAACTATTTCCATCCAATTCCCTCTTCTTTCCCCCATCTCCTATTGAGTGAATAGAGATCGAACCACAAGGTGAGGCACGATTACTTTGGTGTGGTTCTTGAGGATGTAAGACCTGAAGTGTTTTATTGCCTTATATATTGCATAGGCATGTTTATCCATGGTAGGATAATTTAGTTTGGCTCCTTGGAGATTAGTGATCATAAATGACATTGGAGCCTTGTTGTTATCATCATCCTTCTAAGTTAATACCACAACTAATGACTGGTCGAAGGTGAAAGTACAGAGGAATAAATTCCTATTGAAATCGAGACTTCGTAACACAAGGTCATGGGATATAGAAGTTTTAATATTTCTGAAAGAATCCTTTCTTTCATCATCCCACTTAAATTCAACATCTTTGCAAATCATCTTTTGTAAGGGTTTGATATTTTCCACGAAATCGGGAGTGAATTTCCTCACGAAATTAATTTTTCCAAAAAAAAACTGCATACCTTTCTTGTTGTGAGGCAATGGGAGTTGAGATATGGCCTTAATCCTTTATGGATCTATGCAAATGCTTGCTTGAGATATAATGTGGCCTATCAGCTTACCTTCCTCGACTTCAAAAATAGTTTTCTTTGGATTTAAGGATATACCATATTTCCTACACCTTTCGAAAATCTGAGTTAGGTGTTGGATGTGCTCTTCTCTGTTCTTTGAATAAATAGTTACGTCATCTAGATACACTACCACACACCTATTGATTAGTCCCCAAAAATATATGTCCATGGCCCTTTGGAAGGTCACCCCTGCATTGATTAACCCAAAAGGCATGCGTTTATAAGCGAAGGTTCCCCACTTGGTTCGGAAGGCAGTTTTCAAACGATCATCCTCTGAAACTAGGACTTGGTTGTAACCTGAGAAACAGTCTAGTAGAGAGAAAATCTACGAGCCAGACATGATCTGTAGGACTTTCTCCATTGGCAGGACTGGGTAATTGTCCTTTTCTGAATCTCTATTGAGGTTCCTAAAATCTACGCATAAGCGAATTTCTCCAGATTTTTTCCTCACAAGAACCATATTTTCTACCCACGCAGAATGCCTAACCTAGAAGATGATCTTGGCATCTAAAAGTTTCTTTAATTCCTGATACATGAGAGGTTCCAAGGATGGGTGATACTTTCAAAGCTTCTGTTGGAATGGTTTCACCTTAGGTTTTAATAGTATAGTGTGTTGAATGATACATGTGTCATAAGTTTTCAGATCTCGGTAGGACCATGCGAAGACATCTTGATATTGTCTAAATAGTTTGAGATAAGCCTTTCTTTCGTCTTTAGATATAGTCTTGGTGAGATTCACATTATTTGGATTTTCTGGGGTCATGAGATTTATAGTTTCATGCAGGGGATAGGAGCTACCAGTCTTTGCAATTTTAGGCCCCCTAAATCGTTTTTTTAGGTCAAACAGATTTTCCAAATTAGCTATCCCTTTCAGGATGGTGTGAGATTTTGATCTGTCAATAGGTTGACCTATCTGAGGATCAGTTTTTGTAGATTTCTCTTGGAATACTTCATCGTCGATGGCCAAATATTTGAAATTGTCTTGGCTAGTCAAGAATTTTATGATCTATTCATCTCCTTCAAATACTTTCCAATTAGAAATTTTTTTAGGCACCGATGGTTTGTAGAGTAGTTCCACAGTGAATCAGGAGGCTTCATAATCTTCTAGAGGTGACAGCCTTGAAGCAACTATGGCCAGGGAATCAACAAGGATATTCTTTTCTCTGGGGATCACGGTGATATTGAAAGCTTCAAAATTCTCTATTAACCTATGTACTTCCTACTGATAATGCTTTAGGTGTAGGGGATTGCAATGGATAGTGTTCCTTACTTGTCTAACGATAATCTCTGAGCCTCCTAAAACTTTCAATTCTTTGACGTTTAAGTCTATGGCTTTATTTAACCCTTGTACTAGGCCTTCATACTCGACGGTATTGTTGGTGCATTCGAATTCTAGCCTATAGGATAGGAAATGATGTTTACCTTTTGGATCAATGAGGATGCACCATGACCCTAATCCTTCCTTTGATTTAGATCCATAAAAGTGTATGGTCCAAATTTGTGAATGACAATCACCCTTTTCCTCTTTCTTATTACTTTCTTTCTCCCCTATCTTTTGTTCCATAATCTCTAGCATAGGGTCTTGACATAAGAGCATGTCTTCAGAGTTTTGAGTGAGAGGGACATCAAATAAGAGAGGAGAAAATATCCCAAAGTGGTAATCGCAGGAATAATTGCCCAACATAGGAAAATCTGCGGATGAGGGTTCATTCAGAGTCTCTAGATCAGTGACCTTATGTTTCAAGTATCTCTCCCTATCGATTCTCAACATATTCTTGTATCCCTTTATTGGTAGCCAAAGGTGTGCCCAGTCTATACTAAAGTACCCGTTTAACTTCTCATACCAATCTCGACTTTGTAATAATCCATAGGCCTCTGAGATATCTACTACAATGATGTCGATCACTTGCAAAAACTTAGGATGTGTCGCTATCCTGATCATTCCATCTCTGAGTTCCCCCATGACTTTGAATTGGGTTCAGTCTAGTTGTATCACATGTTTATCGCTCTTGAGAGGAACGATATTTAATTTTTTGCAAATAGACAAGGGCATAATGTTGGAAGATGCTCCTGCATCTACCAAACAATTGTGGAGGTTTCTATTGAAGACTTCAAACGTTAAGAGAAATGGTGGGAAAAAAGCTTTCCCCTTCTTATCTTCTGAGTAGGTATTCATAATTGGTTTATTTACTAGATCTGTGAAAGTTAGATTTGTTTTTCGCTCATTATTTGTAGTATGGTTTTCTACTGATTTCAATGCTTCTAGCAGGAAATATTTTTGCTGATGGATTCTGCATATGTCCATAACCAATATATTAGCCTTCAACTTCTTCATATATTCAACTACATTGTACTTCATTTTGGGCGATTCTCGTGCATGGATGCTAATAGGGTTCTTACGGGGATAAAAAGGTTCTTTTGGGTGATCACGAGTTGACCTTTCCCTTGACGTTTGAGTGGTAGTAGGATCCTTTGAGATAGGAGGACCCTTACTTCTAGTTTGCACAACCGAGATCCTTGTGGGTGGTTCTTGAACCTGAAATAGGTCATCGAAAGGAATAATTAGGTCAGGATCCCATATCAGCATGGTTGTATCTTATGGTGGGTCAATCTCTTCCTAGTCAGCAACACTCATAATCAATAAATCAGCCTTTAAATTGTTCAGATATTCAACTACGTTGTACTTCAGTTTGGGCGATTCTCACATATGGATGCTAATAGGGTTCTTAGGGGGAGAAAAAGGTGCTTTTGGGTGATCAGGAGTTGACCTTTACCCTAATGTTTGAGTAGTAATAGGATCCTTTGAGACAGGAGGACCTTCACTTCTAGTTTGCACAACTGAGATCTTTGCAGGTAGTTCTTGAACCTGAAATAGGTCGTTGGAAGACATAATTAGGTTAGGATCCCATATTAGCATGGTTGTATCTTCTGGTGGATCAATCTCTTCCTATTCAGAAAAATTCATAAACAAACTACTTGGTTGTTCGGTTAGGGAAATCTCGTCTAAAAAATGGTTGGCCATCAAATTCATGGCATGCACCCATTGGGGGCAGTCTCTTTTAGAGTGGTTTTCCTGGTGATAAAAACAAAAAGAATCAGATGTGACATTCCCTAGATAGATATTTAAGTTAGATAGGGGAGGTTCAATGGCTTTGAACGGTGGGTTCCTTTTAAAGAAAGGCTTATAGAGACTTTATCCTTAGTTTCCTTCCCCTACATTTATTTTCATGTATATGATCTCGTTCGATAATTTCTTAACCATGCGTTGTAGATATTCTATGTCTCCATTACCCTTGTCATGAGTCTGTTATGCTTTTTTCCCTGGTGGTCTAATCAGAAGAATTCCTCTCCTAGGAGGGGGTTGAAATTATTTCTTAACTAAAGAGACCTGGCCTTCTTTACAACCTTTCATCTGGAATTCTATTGTTTTAGCTTCTTCAAAATTCTTAGCCAATGTTTGTTTGGTAGCTCTCTTTACAAACATGGAAATAGAAGTTGGGAGAGCATTAGTGTAAACTTCGATTTGCAACTCCTAAGTTGGTTTGGCTTCGGGATGGAATTTGTTTAAGATGGTCGTGAATCTTTGATTTAAATCTTTAACCTTCTCTTTATAACTCATGGTGGAGGTGAACAACTCAACCATCAGAGCTCCTGTAGTAGTCTCTTTTGCAAATTTATCTAGAAAATCTTTTTGGAACTTCATCCAGCTAGTGATAGATCCTATCGACAAATTAAAATATCACGTGGAAGCTGAATTTTAAAACATATAGGGGAAAAGTCTTCATACTACATCTTCGTGTTGGACATTCATAAGTCTGATTGCTAGTATGAACTTCTTGATATGACATTCAGGCAATCCTAAAGTCTCGGGGTCAAATTTACGAAGTAGATTCTCTGGATGTCGGGGAAGGTTATGGAGTGGTCCCGGGAGGGCCAAAGCATCTCTGTCCAACCAAGTTTGACTGTTCAGAGGTCAGTTCCCCCTTTCTTCATTATGGTCATTGTTTCCTTCCATGTCTTCAGACTCTGAGTTAAACTCCTCCTCTTCCGAAAAATTGTTTGGTCCAAAGACATCATCGGCTGGTGTTTCGGGTATCACATCAAGAGGATCTTGGATTTTGGCGATTGCGAAATCTATTAAGTATTCTACCGTGTGCACGAAAACTTTGTCGAGTATTGACCATTGGCCTACTTATCTTTTTTCTTTGAGGAAGTATCAGACCTAAGGACAACGCACCGATCTGTCGGGTGTATGCTCTTGTGATTCTTCTGAATTGTTTTAATTCCTTGTGAGGAAGAGTGTAAGGTATTTCAGGGTGAAAATATTCTTCCTTGGGTTGGGGTGAGTTACTTGTTTCAGGAGTACTCAACGTGTGTGGGATTTATTGGGAACGACTAGCCATGCATGTGGGTTGTTTTGAATCTATAGGCTATTTGAAATAGTATGTAAAATATATATCCATCCATTCATTCTCAGGCCCTCCTTATAGCGCCAGTTATGTCGATGGGTCCTAAATCCCTTGATTCAACAGTAGGAATCAAACCCACCACCGAGGCCCAATTAGACTCTACAGCGTTTAATAGTTGAATGGTTCTCCATATCTTGTGATTCGGCCAATTTATCGATGGGATTTATGTTTTCTTCTGAAGGCTCTTACTTCAGCTCGAACTATCTTTTTTTTATTTTTCTATTGGGTGGGACCGATATGAGATGTAAGATGGTATAAACCAACTTTTCAACAAAACAAGACTATGTTCTAACTACTGGGGAAGAGGATGAACTTGGGATAACCCGTTGCTCAAGCATGTATATGACAATTTTATACCATCGGCCTAGTACTAATACATTAACCATGTGAGCATCCAATTACTGTCTGAGAAACTAATTACCAAAAAGAAAACACATATGCAATAAGACAATGGAAAGAAAAATAATTCACCTACTTAATCATCGATCACATAATAACACCATGATTCATATTCATCATTAAAGTAAAGAACAACAAAATATTGCACCAGATAACTTGACAATAGATTAAATAGCTCTTACTCATTATAACATCATTCATGAAACAAGATAGGAAATAATTCTCTCCACCTCCAATCACATGAATTTGATGAAAATAACTTATCTCTGTTCCAAAAGGACTTCTCAATTAAAGACAAACTCCAAAATAATTCTTAACAACCAGAAAGAAAGAGTTCTTGCAACAACCATCGACCCCTAACTACTTGGTCGACATTCTTATTTATAACATAAAATTCAACTGAAAATAACGGCTAAGTGTAGTTTAACAAAACAAAATTCKCCACGTGGCATCCTCTTCTAACAGTTTCTTTAACAGTCAAATCAAGATATCACTTGAAAGGGGTGAATTTTCTCATACTCCAACCAACTGACAAACAATTCCTCACAATTGTGGGCCCATGGAAATCTACGTTATTCCATCAGAGCCGCATAGACTCCTCTGATCTCCACCACATGCACCCGGTACTTCACCATACTAGTTTTCAACTTCTATAGCACAGTCCGAGATTTAATCGGATGTTCCATAAATCATTTCACTTTTCCTGGCGTTGTGTCAATCACCGTCACTAGCTCTTTGGCCCATAATGACTCCTGCTTGGTATAATATTTGACTATGTCGCACAAATCGACGAAGTCGTCGGGGGTGTCGAACTCTGGGAGTCCGATATCCTTCATTTCTTTTTTAATTTTCCCCCAATGTTTCTCACCAATGTTTCTCGCATTTGGCCCATTGCTCTTGAATTTCTCAGTGTGGTTCCTAAGGCATCTTAGCCCAATACCAAGTTGATCACTTTATGCGATCAAGATTCCTTTTTCCCAACACCCAGATGTCATGTTCTTCTTTATCCCAGCCCTATTGAATTGCATCAATGTATTCGAGTCTCTCCATGGCTTGTTGTGCCATTTCATTCCACCACTCCATATCCTTTCATGTTGCAAGTTCCATGAGAGTGCCTTCCTAGAGCTCAACTATATTTGCAATAAAAAGGTGCCTCTCTTTTTTGAATTGGTTGTAAGCTTCTTCAAACTCACTTCTCAGGTATACTGTGGTCTGTGTGGTGCCCTGATAGTATTCATCCAGGTGGCGCAAATGTTCTAGTTCCTTCAGAGTGGCGGCTAGGTCCTTTTAATCTCATTTGGCTTTGTCCAGGGTGGCATCCGAGAGCGCCATCCCCACGCCGAGGAGCTCAGATGTTATGGCATTTTCTGTGTTTATCAAGTTTTCCTCTGTAGTGATGAGGATGGAGCGATCCAACATTATCCTCCTTTTCTTTGTGGTTCTCTAGACGATGGCCTTCCTCTTTCGATCGTAGGAGATTGCATAAATATTGGCTACCTCATCCACAGGTTTGGAAATCTGGTGATCACCCCATGTGAGTGTGTTTCCAAAATTTCTAGTGGTGTATACTTGTTCAATATCAGGTTCTTGAACTTTCTTATTGTGCTCTGAAAGCCCAGCCTCCACCTGTTGCTTGTCA
>JASDQU010504144.1:20276-45243 GCA_032191745.1 Picea mariana | reverse complement strand
TCGATCGTAGGAGATTGCATAAATATTGGCTACCTCATCCACAGGTTTGGAAATCTGGTGATCACCCCATGTGAGTGTGTTTCCAAAATTTCTAGTGGTGTATACTTGTTCAATATCAGGTTCTTGAACTTTCTTATTGTGCTCTGAAAGCCCAGCCTCCACCTGTTGCTTGTCATGGATCTGAGTATTGAGTGGAATAGAGGCATTGGGAAAAGACTCGATACTTACTTGTTCATTGGTTGTTGAATCGTCGATTTCCTTTAGCGGGGATCCTTCCCTTAGCTCATCCAGTTCTGACTTGTCTTTCAGATTGTCTGCTCAGGTCTCCGGTGTATCGGGTCTCCTCGTATCGGGGCCACTTTCAACTTATTTGTATTTCTATGGGATCTCCTAGGTTTGGACCTCGGGAGCAGGAGAAGAAGTCTTCTCAGGTCCCTTTTCTTCTTGGACATGCACAGGGGTCCCGCGAGATGCCTCTGGGATTTCATCATCACTATATATATTTATAAACTTGCTCAAAGGATTAGACACACTTGTTTCTACTAATAACCAACATGTCTCTTGTTGATTCGTCACACCTACCGGTGATCCATCCAGTGGCATTGTGGATTCAAGGTCATCTGACCCATTAATGTTATCAAGGTTCATGAAATCAGGGCCGCTTGGCCCCGCCAGGATTTATTCTAGGCTATCAGTCAGAAGCCTTGGAAATCTGATGAGGTCTGGGTTATCCCACTTCTGATTCATTTCTATTGGGCATGTTGATACATGAGTCCCCCCATCCCCTGCACATCTTGGACCTCAGAGAAATTCATATCTTGTATCGGGGTTACATGAGAAATCTTTGTTGTTTCGATGGCTTCTTAAGGAGCTTCCACTGCTTCGATTGATTCAGGTGCTATCCTTTCTTCACTGGCCCTAAGGATTTCTTGAGTTGATTKTTCCAATATTGTTTCTGTCTCATCCCAACTCATGGCCTTAAAACTGGTTGCTTTAGGGTCATCCATCCTTACCACCACCTCATCCCATCTTCGAAAATTTTCGGTGAAGATCTCATCCTCAAACCTGTCATGGGCATATGGCTAGCAAGATGATACCTATGACGCATGCTTTAGGACTAGACCCTTGGGGTTTTTCTTCCAAAAAYGGCCAGTCTGGAATTGAAACTCCAATTGGATTAACCCTTTGCTCGGCATGTGCGGTGTCCTTCACCATGTAGAAACCAATATGAAACCCATAGGGTATGAAGGCCCGCTTCTTATCCTTTACCAAAGTAGCATTATAAACTTGCAGGATGGTCTGATAACAGATTTCCCCTACTATTTGTCGATCAGGGACATATACAGGAAGCATATGAGGTGCTCCGGTGGCACCGAAAACCCTGATGTAGTTATCGCRCTCATCCAGATACTAGTAGCCAACTTTCAATATAATATTKTTGGCTGCATCCGACARCCTTGGGCATTCTTTCTTGAACAAAAATAAATAAATGCATGCAATAAATTGGTCATAGATGAGAGAGTAGGATTTATTGTACCTATTCTCCCACAAGATGMTGAAATAAACATGGACTGGGAGCTMTGAGGTGTGCCAACTCAAGTTCATTCTGGAAAAGACATTTCTGGCACAAATGACGTCCAATAGATAAGAAGCCATATAGAAGGATGGGGTTTCTCCTTCTTTCAGCATTTGAGCCTGTCGTATGCAAGTGCTAAGTTGTTTGGAGATGATGGCACCCCAATTAAAGCCTATTCCGGAAATGGCTACCGTATAAGCTAGAGGAATCCAAGCCTCTGAAAACCTCAAGTAGTCTTTCTCCCCATGCAATTGACAGAGGAGGGCCATTAGATAGATGTACAAATCCCTCAGGTTAGCAGTCGGGTACCAGCGGGAGTTCCAATTAGTGAAATTTCTATCCTCTCTCCACCATGATGTCATCGTCTTGCTGGTGTCATTTTTCTCATAGAATCTTACAATAAAATCGATGTTTAGTTGTTCTTCCGGCTCTCTGAACTTGTAGTAATTATGCACTTCCACTAGGAGGAATACCCCGACACATCCGCCACTGTCTTCATTAATCAAACATCTTTGTTTGTCAGTGTGACCGATAAGTCATTTTAGGAGTTCAATGCAGGGGAATACCAGAGTCCCGCTCACCACCATGTGTAGATACGCCTTTCGAACATTTCGGAGGACTTCATCGTCGATTCTTCTTGTATCAGGATCATTGTGCGGGGTATATTTGGGGAATTCCTCATGCTTGATTTTCTTGAAAATTTCTTCCCAGCGCGGGAATACTATATTGGTCCCAATGTTTGCCTCTGTGTCTCCAAAGTTCAAGGGTTGAACGAAAGCCTTCTTGGTGGTTGTTTTGATGACAGGCATCGGCTTTGGAGAAAATTCCAATTGTCTTGCAACTGCTGGGGAGGAACCTTCTCCTACCTCTAGTTCTTGTAGCTTTGGTGGTCTTGGAGATTTCCTAGTTGTGGGATTCTTTGGAGGCATCATTCCTGCAACCGAAAACAATCCTTTAGGCAAGTGTACATAGTAACATTGGATAAAAACATATGAAATTAAGAATAAAACACCCATAGAATGTTACATACCTATAATGCTTACTAAACTGTTATTTAATACTCACTGGACCTTGGAATCTATCCTCGGACTACTCGTCTCGCTCCTCTGAATGTTCTGAACTCCTTCGTGCACAGAATAACCTTGTTTACAATGACTCAAAAGAATATAATGGGAGAGATCCTACCAGTCGTATCAACTAGTTAATATGAGTAATGGGTGAAATTCAAAACAATCTACCATTCAATATCTGCAAATAAATTATATGCTGGTTGATGTCAGAGGTGCGAAGGGATATGCATTGTACCAGCATGTTCAAACAATCCTTTTGATTCATGCACAAATTAGCAAACAATGCAAGATTCTGGAATTAATTAACCCTTTAAATGTGTCATATTTAGCATATATTAGAGATAAAACTTCCCATCGTGTTGTTTTCTTAGTGGTCAGATCAGGAATCGACGATATCCTCATACATGTTTTCATCAGTATCTTCCTGAGAAAACTTCTGATGCCGACGAATTCTGTCGTACGATGTTGACGTGGTAAAACTGGTTCGAGGTGCGACGTGGGTCTCAGGAGCTAGTAACGAATCCAGGGAAAGTTAGATCATATGTCTAATCACTCGGGCAACGACATATGGAAACAGAGGATAGGTGGTTTGACTGTATATCTCAGTCAGAGTCGTGTCTTTCAATAGAAGACATGCATTAAAATAACCTAGGATTGTCGAGGCCGAAAGGTATCGGGGTCAGTGATCGAGGATTAACTTATCACATTCTCCATGGGCTATCCTTCTAAAAAATCGTTGATGCTGGAAGTTATTGGGGATCAACTCTCAGAGATATTTCCATCACGTAGTTCCTTTGTGGGTTATCATACTCGAAAACCCCTGATGCCGAAAATGTTTCGGAAGTCGGCGATTGGTTATATCATTTCATTCTTCATGAGCGCTTACTCTTTTAGTCATTCATCGATGCTGAAGGGATCGGTCATCGGTGATATTATCGGTGATGTTTGTCGCAAAATAAATCTTGTGTCTGCCAATGCCGACGAAGATCGGGACTCGACAACTTCGGTTCTCTCTAGCATTTTATTACATGCTTAACCCTTTCTAATGTCGAATTCCTTAAGCGCATTGGCGAAAGTTTTGACTGTCAATTCTCTAATTTAAATGTTAAATCTTTTAATTCAAGGATTTTTATAGTTTCAAGCAAACTTTTCAAATACTTAACGAGACTCAAAAATGGTAAGCAAACACAACATTTTCCAAAATGGAGATGAATCAGACAATGGAAAGAGATCAAGTGGCACCCAAAAAGTAAAATTGGACATAGAATTTTAGGGTGTTTTGAGTGCTCAACAGGTACTAGAGAAGATTTACAATTTTAAGTCTTCTTCAATAATCAAACTATCATACACAAGACTTAGAAAATAAGCTTTTATTGATAAAATACAATATTTACAGGAAAAACTATGTTTATATCTTTGTTTATGCAATCTCCTCCTCTTCTCTTAGGACATATTCCTTTTCTTCTCTATCTAAGAGGAAATCATTAATTTTTAGTTTAACTAATTAACCTAATCATTGAATGAAAACAATGATCTTCTCATTTCAAGAATTAGTGATTCTTCAAGAGGATTATAATAACTGTCACAAACATTTAATCAAAATAGAGCATCTTATTCATTTGCATAGTTACAATAGTAATAAAATTAATCATATAACATAACCAATAAACCAAATCAATTACTAAAATATAGAACGGTATTAATTCTTCTGGAGATGCTTCATAACCATGGTCAAAAGAATGTATGAATTCATCATCATAGTATCAAACTACTTGAACAACATAGAAACTTCTATTGCTAGTCCATGGTTCCATAGAAACTGAATAACAACAATGAGATCTTTGGAAACTGGTAATGGGTGACAGGTGCATATTCATTGTTCAAGATTCATGGCACATGTTCTAATGACTAGGAATCATATAAAAGGTGTTATTGATTGGGATTTGAAACAATAAAAAAAAAATTCATAGATTTGTAGCAAATGGGGAACATCATAGTTCTGCAACAAATGAGACTTCATTATTAGAACAAGATCTATAGAAAATGGGGAACATCATAGCTCTACAACAAATGAGAATTCATTATTAGAACAAGATCTATAGCAAATGGGGTTCAATAGCACTTTGTCTTTTCCACAAAAAATCCATTCATTTGACTCTTGTAGCATGGATCTAATATGTAGAAAATTTATCTATAGGTTAGGAACAAAATACACCACTTCTACCAAATGTGCTGCAAAATTCATTAAATTGCAATAAAATAGAGCAAAGTATACCTGAATGATATATAAACCAAAATGGTTATAGTTATGGATATATAGAGGTAAAAAGAGAACAATGAAGTGTGAAAATTGTAAATTCTAACCTTGTACAATATCTACTGCAAACATATATTCAGTAAAGGAACAGAAAAGATACAATGGCAAATACAAGCAATACACAGATTTTTTTCCCTTGGAAACCCAAACCGGGAAAACTAACATATTCTATATTCATTCATTGTGTTACAATCTTTACAATACAAAATACATATAGGAGCCAGCGACATCCAAAACCCTAACCTAATGACCTAGACCAGTCCAAAACCCTAATTCCTTAACCAGAAATAGAAAACCATCAGCAAAGAAACCATGTGCCAAAAAACCACCTAAATATAATGCGGTCCCAAAAAATGCAGTCCCGATGCAAAAAAAAAAATTGGGGGGTGCTACCCCTGAACCCCCCTGCGCACCCGGCGCATACGCTCAAACACGACTACTCGTACAAAGAATATAGCACATACCAAACAAAAACAAAAGGAAAAAGGTTATATAAACATGCCAAAACATGGTTCCATCAAGAATATAGATGAAAGGTTGTCTCCCTTTTCCCTGTGCTCCACTTCTAAGTTACACCCATAACCTTTGATCAACTTACTCATGCTCCTATTTTTGTTCCATTTTTTCATAGATAATGGTCTACAAAACCATGAGTATAAGTTTTGGCTTGTTGTTACCAAATCTCTATGTGAAGTCACCATGTGTTGACCCATTTTGGGGGGCATTGTAATCTTATTACAAAGTTTTGTGACCCTTTCTATCTGTGATACCCTTCTCCTTAAATTTTTCTATCTTAGCGTTATTCCAACAAAACCTTGGATGAATTGACATCGGGGAATGGGAGGGGTCACATTCCCTAATGACATTGGGAGTCATAAGGATGGAAATAGAATTAATGTTGATATATCTTATGGAGCAGTGCTATCGATGATTCATTTCTCTTCATTGTTGATGATTACAGCTTCTTATGTACTATTTAACGATTATTATGCATATCTTTGGGTTTAGTGTTGATGACACTTATATTATTTCATGTGCACATCACCTTCTCTTGAATTATGGTTAATGGACATGATCACTATTAATTGGATGAAAGAACACCTTCAACATGTCTTTGGTTTCGTTCCTATGTGCTCTAGTCCTATAGGTTGAATGGTTGGTTCTTTAAAGGAATCATTGTGGGCTTGCATAAAAATTTTGTGGTGATAGACCTACCACCATATTTTATCACACAATTTTTATATGGTTGGTATTGTAAATTTCTAAGTCAAGGTCCAAATGAATATTTCACATCACGGGGTGTATTACAACATAGTGTGTTGCAATGTATGTAATAATGTTATAACACACATGCATATGATAGTGTGGACCCTCCTTTTGATTGTTCGAGTATTAACTTAGGTTGGTGGCTGATATATGTCTTGGTTATTGAAATTGTGGTGAATGTGGTATTGGGATATGTTGATTTAATTGACCCTGTGTCAATGATACACTATATTTAAGCCAAAGATATGCTATGATGGAAATGCATACCTTGGGATTGCTCTAGGATCCTCCATGTATGTGCCTCTATGCCTATATTTAATGACCCATAGGTTTTTTTATCCATGCACTTACCTAACCATACAATATGATCTAGTGGTGGTGGATTCTTCGTTTGATTTTTCAATGGTTTTGACCTATCCCTTGTGCTTGCTCTCTATCCTTTCACCATTTTAGTCTACCATTTTGAGATTTGATTCTTTTAGTTACCATGTTGAGTCATTCCTTACACTATTACTAACCATTTCTACTTTGTTTAAATGTTTCTTAGTTGTTCCTGTGAGCATCATCGATAGAATGAGTTTGATTGTGAAGGAATTGTCTGTGTTTTGAACAAAAAAGAAGGTGTGTGTAGGTTTTTTCTACATAATTTGACGTAATACTACAATCCTTAGTTATTTTTGAGTTGGGATTATTGTTATGTCTTATCATGGAGTTTGGATTCTTATCTTTCAGATGTTGTGAATGGTTTATTTTTTCCCTAACATTTGAATTTTCCCTCTTTTCCCATGCAATATGGTACCTAGGTTGTGTTTTATCATGTTCGGTTATATATTGATCTGGCATTTCT
This sequence comes from Picea mariana, assembly GCA_032191745.1. Taxonomy (NCBI): domain Eukaryota; kingdom Viridiplantae; phylum Streptophyta; class Pinopsida; order Pinales; family Pinaceae; genus Picea; species Picea mariana. Next base: position 38,167 of record JASDQU010504144.1, on the reverse strand, counting down.
TATTTGAATCATGTTCTTGTATTGACATTGTTCTTGAAAACGTTTTATTTACTTCAATGATTTGATTTGGACCTCACTTGGTTATATCTTAACAAATTTGGATATAGGTGTCAATTTCGGGCCCTTTTGAGTCATTTGTTTGCATTCTTAGTTTGTAGAGGGGAGCAAGCTTTACCCTAATTTATTGTGTCACCCTTGTGTACATTATTTTGTTCTTGTGATGTGATGGGTTTGGGATTGTGACTTCTTTTGGTATCTTTATGTTGTTTCTAGCCTTGCAAGTAAGATTTGTAGGCTGATGATTTTTTCCTAACCCACATTGCTTATCTCCAACATGCTCAGTGTTGGGTGATGTTTTGTTATAGATGCCTTATGGCCCATCCCTGTGTTAAATCGCATGATTTGGTTATATTGTTATGGAGATAAAACTTGGGTTTCATTTTGGTTTCCTTTATTTCATCCTTTGGGCATGGGTTTGACCTCCTCTCGACTTGTACATTTCAGTCTCAAAACTAAACATGCTTCTCCTCTGGATTTTAGTCGATTTACACCACATTGACACATGTTAGCTTTTTATCATGTTTGGTATCAAGTATTTCCTTTGTTTTGTCATATTGACTTATGAATCCCTAAGATATATACTCCATGTAGCCACTGGGTTTGTCAGTTTCAACGGAGTTCTTTTTAGTTATATACATGGATTCCCTACACTTTGTTTAAAAGTATATGACCCTTTCATTTTTCTCCCGTTATTGTTGTGGAACCTAGCAGGTGTTGTGTTAATCCTAATCATCATTATGTATTGAACAAATTTATCCCTTATGAATTCTGATGGAATGCATGATGCACTTGTGTATAGTGTAACCACTTGGCTCAATGCATTTGAATTTTCACACTTAAAGCCAATAAAACAAGTGACATTATTTTTTTTTTTTTAAGGAAAGATAATAGGCCTCTTTCCTAATGTATCTATCCTGCATTCACCTCAAATTTACTTCTTCCATTTAAATCTGTGCATGACATTTTTTTAAGAAATTAGAGTTTGGTCTCCTGCTAAGAATTTGTGCATGTTTCTCTTCTCTTTACCTTGTATATGCATACAAATTTCTTAGGATTTCAAAACCTATGTTTATGATGATGAAAAGGGAAATTATATATTATTTATATTGAAATACTAGTGTAATATTCATATCTCATAGCTGTTAAATATTGATTATGATGATCTAGATGATTCTCATGTTGTCATTTCAATTCTAATTTTGAAATATTGGATGGCCTTGTCTAGGAACAAATGTAAGTTTTCATGTCATGATGATCTTCCTCTTTCCTTTTCCCAAATATTACATATGCACCTGTCAACCTAATTCACCTTCCCAATTAATCATGATTTATTAGAGTAGGTACTTAAATGAAATGTTTTGCTTAACACTAGTTTTGTTCATTACAATTATGGTTGATGATGTCAAGTTTGTGTGAAGAGTGGAATGTAATGCATATATTTTTACTCATGATAGATGATATTATGGAGTCATGCCTCACGTGGCACTATAATAGGATAGGTAAATAGGTCTTGTGACACTTGGAGGGGTGGGAGAACAAAAATTATTATATTTTACGTTCACTTTGATGCATATTTAGATGAGTGAAAATTTGTTTCTAAGAGATTGAAACACTCAACCACCCTTATTGTTACTTCTCTCTTATTTGAAACCAAAACCCAACATCACGAAGTTTCAACCTACTCACCTACCTAACAATAATACTTGGTATCCTAATCCAAAGCCCCCTTTTCTAGTACTACAATATGGGAGGCCCTTAATCTAAATAAGGCTATCCCAAATGCTTTTATTATTATCTCTTCAAATCTTGGTTATTTTTCTTCTCCTCATGCTCATATTGATCCTAAATATATCTAAGAAATGGAAATAAATAGTGAACACTCAAGTGTTCACCATTTATCCTTAGATTTCTCTAAATTGTATTGCATTCCCTGATGTTGCACATAGCCTTTGCACTTGTTATTTCTAATCCCACTCTACCAAATCATATTTCCTTAATTGATCCTATGTTGCATTCTAGCATGATGATGGTCATCATTTTCAAAGAGATGACCCATCATATTTCCTTAATTAATCCTATTTTGCATTCTACCATGATGATGGTCATCACTTTCAAAGAGATGACCCCGAAGCCTCACCTCTATTGCATCTCTCCTCTTTTCCATCTTCCTCCCATTTTAGTTTTGTTACATCTTATCCACCATGTTAATTATTTCACTCATTTTTAATGGACTTTGGAATATTTTGACTATACAATGACAAGTTTTAGATAGTGGATAATATATTTTGGATATATACATATTTTTGGCACATTGGAGCTCCTTTCTTTTATTAGTTGTGATGTCATGTGGTAGCATTTTTAAATTTTGATGACTTACAATTGCTTATGTTTATTTATTTTAAGCACAACATTTATTTTCTTGCATTAGGGAGGCATAAGGTATGAGATAAATGTGTCTATTTGATAAGGGGATATAAGGGTTATTATATTGGAAGGCATCATGGTTATGATCATCATTATTTCCTCTCCTTTATCCTAAATCACTTTATTAAGATGCACTCTATATTTATAAAAGGTGAATTCTTTGCCTTTTAAGGCTTATATTACTTTGTAATTCCTTGTTCACTTTATTATGAGGAACTTTATGAAATTAAAAGTTTGAAATAAAAAATAAAAGAAAAAAGAACATATAGATCATAAATACCAACATCTCAATTGAAGTAAAAGAAGGATGAAGTTGTTGGCAAAGCATTTCAATTTTTGTTGACATAGGGGATAGAAGTTAAATTCATTCTTTGTTATTCATTTTTCATCTTTAGTTATCTTTCAGACTTAACAATCATATTTTGATAGAAAAGTACTTCTTTAAAAGTGATAGAAGAAGAGGGGTTTGATACCAAATCTTTTGGGTTTTAAAGTAGTGATTGCTTTTATGTTTTCTTGTAGCATTCGTTAATTGGTTTGTGTTGGCATTGACGTGCAAAATTGTATGCAGAGAGCAACACTAGAACTTCAAACCTATCATTGATCTATTTTGCATTCCTCACATATTATTCTTTATGTTGTTTTAGTCCATCGCTGTACGGTTTCATAAATGTCATGACATGCTTGAATACTCCTAGTCCCAACCTTCACAGGGGCTTGAATACTCCTAGTCCCAACCTTCACAGGGGCTTGAAGGAGACTAATGGCCACTACAGACTTCTAGTAAGGAACGTTTTGATTGATAAAGAAATATTGATCTCTAACCTATTTTATTCTTATATTTCTATATTTTGTTGATGAATTCATTTCTTCTGATTTCTTATGGTGGTTATAATATGCATAAAAGAAAAAAATTCACATATCATAAAAGAAAATAAATCTTATTTCTTTTAATATTTTTTACTCTCTCTTGAAAATTCACATATCATAAAGAAAATAAATCTTATTTCTTTTAATATTTTTTACTCTCTTGCCTCTGTTTTTTAGCATTTGGATTTTTAATTTTTATAACTCGTCTTTTTTTCCTTCATGTTGTTTCAACTAAGAATTTTGTGCATTTTCATTTTATTTTTAGCTTGTTTATATAGATTAGCTTCTTTGCAAATTCTATTACTTTCTAAAAACATAAAAGCTATAACAATCCTAATTAATTTTTTAATTATCATAAATGATAAATATTAGTTTAATGAATTATTAAAAATATTTATGGAGACTTTATTATAATATTATTATTATTGGTAGTTGAACAATTTAATGGGAGGGATAAGGTGGTTGAGGAATTAATGGGGGGTAAGGAGGTTGGGGAAATGGATTCAAGGGAGGAAGATAAGGGAGAAGGGAGGACTTGGGAAAACGAGATTTTTGGTTTGGGTGATATTTTGGTTTATGGAAGTTAAGAAAATGGGGAGAGAAAGAAGGAGGAGGGCATGGAACAGTTTTGGCTGCAATAGTTTTTTCTTACATCTTTCTTGAGGACTCTCATGGGGGCACCATTGTTGCTGGAAATTTTGGGCTCGAGGGCCAGGAAACCGTAAGGATTCCTGGAGCTAGGGAGCCAAAGAGGTTGTTTCTAGTTGGCTGAGAGGTTACTCAGTTTGGGCGGGATCCATCAGCTTCAGATTCAGCATTATCAACAGTATCATCAACTTCAGGTTCAACATCAGGTTGAGGTAAATACCTTATGCATTCCCTTGTATTGTTGTTCATGATGCTCATTATATTGTTGTTCAATATTATACTATTGAACATTATTATTATGTTGGAACAGTGAATAAATAAGTAAATTAGAAAGAATTTGTGTATTTATATTTGTTTTTATGAGGCTCTGTATCCATAGGCCTTACATATGGTATCAGAGCTAAGTTTCAAAACTTAAACCAGGGCCTACCTCCCTGTAAGAATGAAGGTTTAGGAATGTTGTTCTAGCAATAACCCAGAACTTTAAACAACCCTTAAATAGTTATATTGAAACCCTTTACAACAAATTAGAAATGTAGTTCTGAACCCCTCTAACCACAACTAATAAATAACCAGAAAAAACCATGAAATGTTTATGAACATTTCATGAACCTATTCACCTGTACAAGTGAAAACTTTGAAAGGAGATATATAAACATAAATAATTAGATATATAAATAATCTATATATGGAAATATATAGGAGTAATATATATATATATATATATGGGCCCGAGGGCCAAGCTCAAGATCCAAACTCCAACTCCACCCAACCTGCAAGCCAAGCACAAAAACAACAAATTTTAACACTTTTTATGAATAAACACACACACACACACACACACACACACATATATATATATATATAGAAAACTAAACATCAGAGTCCACAAGTTACAACAACAGCCCAACACAAAGGTAGAATACAACAACTCCAAAGTGAAAAGCCCACAAGCCATGAGGAAGGATGAGCTCACAAGAGGCCACACACCCAACCAAGAATCATTATAGTCAATATGTAAATAATGTAAATGTGTTAAGTAAATATGTAAAGAATGTAAATATCAAAAGGATCCCACGAGCCCAACACAACATCAACACAAAGAGCCAGTGCACAGGCACCCACACTAAGCCATGAGCCACAAGTAGCAGAGCCCTTAATCCAACCACCAAGCGATAATCCCCGCGATAAGCCACGAGGAGGAGAAGCTCACACAAGTAGAGTATAATGCGTCAAACTCCACAAGCTAAGCACCAAATCTTGTCATAACTCCCAAGCTAAGCACAAGTCACAGGGGAAGGAGCCCACAAAGGGTGTTTCTAAGTGCACTACGTGTCCCAACAAAGGCCGATTGCCAAGCGCCAAACCACAATGGAGAGGAGTCTGTGCAATCTCCAAGCCATGATCTCCCTTATGAAATCCCAACTCCAAGTCAGTGCTCAGTCTGCCACAATCCAAAGTCTGTCTGCAGTCCATCACAGTCCACAGTATGAATCCAACATTACTCACATTCCATAGTTCGTGCTCAACCCGTCCATAGTCCTCCCACAGTTCGCGCTTAGTGCAAAGTGGAATCCCATGATAGCCTATGGTGGGGGGGGGGGAGAAACCCCAGCCATAGTTGCAGAATGGGAGAGGTGGCATAGGTGGGAGCGTATGTGAACGTTTTTTGTAGAGCTTGGGAATTGAGAGCGGGGGAAGAGGGGCACGTGGGCCTCATGCAAGGACCCACGATGCTCTACTTTTAAAACTTTTTTTTTTATTTTAATTATTTAATTATTATATTTATTCGTTTAAATTTTAATTATTTGTAATTATTTTAAAACATTCTTTAAATTTTAATTGTTTTTATTTAGTGTAAATTAAAAATTAATCAAAATTTTAAATAATTAGATTTTAAATTTTAAATTTTAATTAATTTTAAATTTTATTTCAAACTATTGATACTAGTGACTAATTAATTAGAATGATTAATTAATTAAGTGAGTAATTAACATTAACATTAACATATTTAATTAGATTTAAAATTTTAAATTTTAAACTATGATACTAATAATAATATTTATTTTATGGATTAGAATAAATGTGTTGATAGAGACTATTGAAACTTAGGTTAAAGTTTAGTCTAGGTTATTAGGTTATAATGATTAATCAATATTTTATTTAACACACTTTAATTAGTTTTCAAATCTCTAAGGACTTAAGGAGGTAAGTGATACTTATTGGAGAGTACCTTGCATTGCTGACATAGCTAGCAAGGCGAGAGAGTCGGTAATTTACTTACGCAAAGACATCGAGCTTATATGCTTTAACCCTGACCTAGAAACTTACCCTTAAGAGAGTAACGTCTGTTTATAGACAAGTAAAAAAAAAAACTTACGCCTAACTCTATGTTTACATGTATAAGTTGAGTGAATGTGAATTGTCTTAGACTCTTCCCTGAAGAGCATTTGGTTTGATGTAGATTCAATTATTTAAGATGGTTAGGGCTCGGGGAAATCGAGGCCAAGGTGCATCATCGCAAGGACCGCCAACACCGGCACTGCCACCACCAACGCCTGACTTAGCTCTCATTTTGCACTCTTTGGAGGCTATTAATTAGTAGATGTCGAAGTGGAACCCCCACCATATGGAGTGGGTAACCCTGAAGCATCGATGGATTCAGAGGGAGGACCTCCACCCAGGGACATCATTAGAGAACTACAGAAGATCAAACTCCCAGAGTTTGTCGGGGCTCGTGCTAGTGAACGTGTGGAAGCATGGTTGGAAGGAATGACATGATGTTTCTCCTTAAGAGACTATGCTTCCACATCAAAGGCAGAAATAGCGATCTTTCAATTAAGGGACAGTGCCTTGAACTGGTGGGGTAACCTGGAGAGGCAGTTGCACCTTACCCCAAACACCGTCTCATGGGAACTTTTTGAGGAAAGGGTCTAGAGGAAATATTTTTCGGCTTACTACGAGGAACAACAGGTGGGAGCATTTCATGCTCTAGTGCAAGGTAACAAGATCGTGAAAGAGTACGAGATTAGGTTCATGGAGTTGGTAAAAAATGTCTCGTACATGGATACTGATCAACGACAGGCAGAACGTTTTTTCTATGGATTAAACCCTAAGATAAGGGCCATGGTACGGATGTTGAAACCGTCGTCAATAGCAGAAGTAGTTGAAAATGCAAGTTATGCAGAGGATCATATGAGCTTAAATGGAGGTATGAGATCGACCTTTCCACAGCATCCTGGATTCTTGGGGAAGCCCCTAGGACCTTCTCCAGGGGAGGGAGCTCTAGGCTGCCTCCTTATGGTAATAGAGTCACACCAAGGACAGTTGCTACAGGTATTTCAATGGCAGCAAGTGCAGCATCCCAGTCATCACCAATGACGCAGGTAGGTCCACGACCTTATCAAGGAGAAGCAAGTAGGGGCAGGGGCTCCAGGGGAAGGAAGTCATTTCAGAGACCGTCACAGGGCAGTGTCCAGGTTTCATCTCATGTTACATGTTGGGGGTGTGGAGGACCCCATTACCATCGTGACTGCCTAGAGTTGCAAGAAGGATTTGTGCATAGAGAGGTTAAGGCCCCGATGGGAAGAGAAAGTAGTAGCCACCAGATTTATGCAACGGTTAATAATCACCAGGCAGAAAATCAATCCACGGTGGTGGAGTTATCAGGTATGCTAAATTATGTTAATGTTAAAATTTTATTTGATTCTGGTGCTACAAATAGTTTCATTTCACCATCTGCATTAGAAAAGTGTGGGTTGGCAGCCTACGAGCACGATGACTTTAAAAAAGTCGAGATGGCTTTGGGGGAAAAACAAGCAGTAGGACCTAACATTAATAATTGTCTAGTAGACCTGGGAGTGTGTACTACTAGGATGAAGTTATACATCATTGCTATGGGGATGTATGACCTAATCATTGGAATGGATTGGCTAGAAGCCCATCGAGCTATGGTAGATTGTTTCATGAAAAGGGTGCTTTGTGTTGACGATGAAGGAAGACCAGTGGAGATCCATGGCGTACGGAGGAAGGTGTCTCTACGCTTTATATCAAACATGAAGGTTAAATGTTGCATGAGGCAAGGGTGTCGACTATCTGTAGTGGATGTAGTCAATGAAAGGAAAGGACCCTCCTTGGAACAATACCCAATATTTTCGGAGTTTAAGGATGTTTTTCCGAAAGAGTTGTTAGGGTTACCTCCTGAGAGGGAGATTTATTTTACCATTGAGCTAAAACCTGGTGCAGAGCCAATTTCCAAGACTCTATATATGATGACAGAGCCCGAACTTTGTGAGTTGTAGATGCAGTTGAAAGAACTACTCGACTTAGGGATAATAAGGCCCAGTGTCTCACCTTGGGGTGCACCAGTAATTTTTGTGAAGAATAAGGATGGTTCCTTGCGAATTTGTATAGATTATAGGAACTTGAACCGTGATACAGTGAAAAATAGGTACCCAATGCCATGGATATATGAACTCTTTGATCAGATGAAAGGAGCAACGGTGTTCTCAAAAATTCATTTGTGATCAGAGTATCACCAATTAAGGATTAAAGAAGGAAATATTCCTAAAACTTCATTTCAAACTCGATTTGGGCATTATGAGTTTGTTGTAGTACCTTTCGGTTTGACCAATGCGCCAACAGTATTCATGAGTCTCATGAATGGTGTATTCTGGAAGTACTTAGACCTCTTTGTATAGGTATTTCTAGATGATATCATCATCTATTCTAAGAATGAAAGAGAACATGAGGAACACTTGTGAGTGGTGTTGTCCTTCCTTAGAGAGAAAAAACTATATGGGAAGTTGTCGAAGTGTTCTTTCTTCCATAAATAAATTCACTATTTAGGTCATATCATTTCCGGTGAGGGAATCTCTGTGGACCCAGAAAAGGTAAAGGCCATTATGGAATGGCCAGTGATGAAAAATGCTCATGAGGTGAGAAGCTTCATGGGGCTAGAAGGTTATTACTGGAAATTTGTGGAAGGGTTCTCTAAAATAGCAAAACTCATCACCCCTCTGCAGCGCAAGGGGGTCAGGTATGAATGGATAGAAGAATGTGATAGTGCACTCATAGAGCTTAAGAGGTTACTAAGTAGTGCACCAATTCTACGAGTGTCGGATATGGAAAAATACTTCACAGACTGCATGGATGCCTCGAAGCAAGGGTTGGGGGGCGTGCTAATGCAGGATGGAGGAGTGATAGCATATGCATCAAAGAATTTGAAGCAACATGAGGAGATTTACGCTACTCATGATTTAGAGTTGGCAGTTGTAATGCTAGCTCTGAAACTTTGGAGGCACTATCTAGTGGGGCGAAAATTTGAGCTCAAAACGGACCATGAAAGTTTAAAACATCTCTTCACTCAAAGGGATCTCAATTCCAGGTAGAGGCGATGGAGTGATTTTATGAGTGAGTACAATTTTGGAATTTCGTACACCAAGGAAAAGGAGAGTGTCGTTGTGGATGCCTTGACTAGGAGACCACGTATCTTCTCCTTGGTACCCTTAAAAGTCAATCTTAGGGAGCAGGTGTTGGGGAAACTCCTTGGAGATAGTTGGTATTTAAAGTTTACTTCAACCCTCCAGAGTGGGAGGCAATTAGATCCAAAGTATGAAGGATATAGCCTAGAAGCAAATGGACTATTAAGATATCAAGGAAGGATGTACATCCCCGAAGGTGGGGATATTTGAAGCATCATAATGAAGGAAGCCCATAGAGAACTTTATTGTGCGCATCCTAGTGCGAAGAAAATGTACGCAAACATGAAGAAGCTTTTCTTCTAGGTAGGCATGAAGTGCGATGTAGTCCATTTCGTCACCAAGTTCCTAGAGTGTCAATAAGTGAAATCCAACCACCACCACCCGATAGGTCTCCTACAACCGTATGATGTCCCTATGTCCAAGTGGGAATTCATTTCTATGGATTTTGTTGTGGGGTTTCCACTCACATCGCATAGACACAATTCCATTCTTGTGATAGTTGATAAGTTGACCAAGAGTGATCATTTTATTTTGGTTAGAGACACTTACGATGTCACTGATGTGGAATGCATGTTTGTAAGTGAGGTCATTCGTTTGCATGAGATACCCAAGAAGATCGTTTCAGATAGGGACTCAAGATTCACTTCTAGGTTTTGGACAAGTTTGCAATCAGTGTTGGGGACTCAGTTGAACTTAAGCACAACTTATCATCCTGAAATAGATGGGAAAACCGAGAGATTAAATCAGGTTGTGGAAGACATGCTTAGGATGTATGTTATGAATAATCAAACCCGTTGGGATAAGTACCTATTTTTGGTAGAGTTCGCCTACAATAACATTTTTCATAGCTCCATCGGAATGACACCCTACGAAGCTCTGTATGGAAGGCCATGCAGAACACCATTGATTTGGGAAAGGTTAGAAGACCGAGTGACAGTTGGGCCAGAATTGATTCAAGAGATGGATGAACAAGTGATCTAGATTAGGCAGAGACTAAAGGAAGCACAAGATAGACAGAAAAGTTATGCTGATGCACATAAGATTGATCGAAGTTATAAACTGGGAGATCAATTTTTCATTCGTATCGGGCCTAATAAGAGTACCATTCGGTTCAGGAAGGGGACAAAGTTGTCACCTTGATTTATAGGACTATTCAAAATCCAAGAGAGAATTGGACCCATTGCCTATCGTCTCATACTACCACCCCACTTGCATAAAACTCATAATGTTTTTCATGTATATGTTCTACGTCATTATATTGCTGACGAATCTCATAAACTCAATTGGAAGGAATTGCAGATATCAGACACGGGAACCCTCATGGTAGAACCGTTATGCATATTGGATCGTAGGTTCTGACAGCTTAGGAACCGTCTGGTAGACCAAGTTAAGGTCCAGTGGGACAAGTATATCCCAGGATCTGCTACTTGGGAGGATGCTGAGACATTACAACGAGATCACCCCTCACTTTTTTTACCACCTCAAGAATATGTTTCTCTAAGGTTGAGTGTATTTGATGCCACCTTTTGACTTAGATAGGTAGGATTACCTGAGGCCTAATCACCTTTATTTTCTATTCACTATGAAACTATTAATGATACACTTGAACTTTTAAGACGTATCAACCTATGTGAATGTCAATTCTATGAATATTTAACGTTATTTGAATGATGATGGATATTATGCAATCTATTAAGTGAATGAAAATTCTATGAATGTTTAACGTTATTTGAATGATGATGGATATGATGCAATCTATTATGTGAATGAAAATTCTATGAATGTTTAATGTTATTTGAATGATGATGGATATGATGCAATCTATTATGTGAATAAAAATTCTATGAATGTTTAACATTATTTGAATGATGATGGATATGATGCAATCTATTATGTGAATGTCAATTCTATGAATGGTTAATGTTAATTGAATTATGGGGATATTATGTGATCTATTTCTAACTTGAATTTTTTGACATTTAAAGTTGTTGGTACGTGGATACCGAATTGAGGTTATGGTTGAATGCATTTACATAATGATAATGCATATATATGTATGATTTTGTGTTATAGACTAATCTGTAGGTCAATGGGCTATGAAATAGCCAAAGGATAATGGTAATAAAAGTGGATTTCATTAACACCAACCGAGAAAAAATATGGTATGAATATTTGTATGTGAAATTATGTTGGTTCGAATGAATTGCTATGATATGTGGACCAGTGTAGGTTTTTAGGTGGTGAGACTGATTAAAACTGAATATATGATGACAAAATTCCCAGCAACACAGTGCCACTATATATTCCATGGTAGGGTGTGGACTCTAGTCCTATTAGGAGGGGTGGAGGCATTTCCCACCGTGTGTCCTCTGAAACCTAGAGTCATGGGAGGACGGCGTTAGTTCACGCTCCCCTAGACGTGTGATGATGACTGTCATTTGTCTACTGGGGAAGCTTGGTCAAGAGAGTGACACTTCTTCTTATGGGTTCTATTTGGATTTAGGTCAATATAGTTGATGCTCCAAGATAGTAGAGCAAAGGAAGGATAGGGATGGAAGACATAATTAAGTTAGGGAGGAAGGATGAATAGAAATAGTTGAGAGTGTATGGGGATTTTGCCTTATAGTGGAATTTATTACTTTCCCCTTTTGAAAAGAAAATATGTATATATGTATATTCATAATTACTTAACTGAACTACAAAAGGCCTAAATGAACATTGTTATGCTAAATTATTGTAATTAAGGGATTTTGCGAACATTTTAATTGGTTTATTATCTTTTATGAAATGAATGGTCTTGTTGATTGGATTGGATGCATACAAGAATCACTATAGGTGTGATAATTATTGTCATTAGTACATGCGCGAGACTTATATGTGCTAGATATGCATGCATTTCTTGCACATCTACACTAGTATGTATAAAAAAAATTTGCTTACTGATAATGTTCTTTATTGTATATGAATGTATGAACCATGTGTCATTTCCCTTGTATTGTAAATTACCCTAACTTCGAGACGAATTTTCTTGAAGGGTGGGTGTATGTAACAACCCTAATTAATTATTTAATTATCATGAATGATAAATATTAGTTTAATGAATTATTAAAAAGATTTATGGAGACTTTATTATAATATTATTATTATTGGTAGTTGAACCAATTAATGGGAGGGATAAGGTGGTTGAGGAATTAATGGGGGGTAAGACGGTTGGGGAAATGGGGAGAGAAAGGAGGAGGGCAGGAAACAGTTTTGGCTGCAATAGTTTTTTCTTACAGTTTTATTGAGGACTCTCACAGGGGAACCGTTGTTGCTGGGAATTTTGGCCTCAGGGGCCAGGAAACTGTAAGGATTCCTGGAGCTAGGGAGCCAGAGAGGTTGTTCCTAGTTGGTTGGCAGGTTACTGAATTTGGGCAGGATCCATCAGCTTCAGATTCAACATCATCAACAACATCATCAGCTTCAGGTTAATGAAATAGGTTGAGATAAATACCTTATGCATTCCCTTATACTATTGTTCATGATGCTCATTATACTTCTCATTATACTGTTGTTCATTATTATACTGTTGAACATTATTATTATGCTAGAACAAGAAATAAATAAGTAAATTCGAAAAAAAAAATGTATTTATATTAGATTTTATGAGGCTCTGTATGCACAAGCCTTACAAAAACCAAATAAATTGAAAAAAAAGAAAAAAAAGATTTAATATAAGTAAGGATTATAAGCACAAGGAGGCTAGTCCCATGAAAATAAACATTTTATAAGTGGTTTCCTTCTATTCTTTTATTCTTGTTCGATTCATCAAGATGGTGAAGGATTCATTGAGAGTTGATTAAAGGGGATTTAAAACTAGGGTGAGCATCCCCACCTCTTCCCAACTTAATCTCATGCAACATTGAGATGTTGAAAGCGTGAAATCAATTTGCACCATCAACATAAGTTATAAGTGGAACTATTCAAACGAAGATTCCCTAAGATGAATCAATCAAACCTATAAGGTTGGATTCAAGCTAGCAAAAGGAGGTCTGTGTAGAGGTGTTGGAGATGATAGGTCTAAGAAACCCTAGGGGATTGAAAGAGGTGGAAGGATTTTAGTCACTAATCCATGTGTGTACCTGTAAATTATTTTTTTCCAAATATAATATAATACATGAGACTCCAATCAGATTTATAAACATCAATTGAATGATATAAATAGGGAAAGGAGTGACCTCAAGGCATAGGAGAACATTCGGTTAACCCTTGGAGGGTCCAATTCATATCTAACCTACATATTGTTCCTATTGACTTCATCTGTGGGTTTGGTATAATGGAACCAAAAAATTTTAGACCCAAAGAGACTCATAATTTTTTTATTTGTGGATTCACAGTTACGGTACCCACAAGAAATCCACAATATTCTTAATACCATGAGATCAGATAGGGTTTTGGGGGTTTTAATCAAATTGACTTTATAAATAGGAAGTATTAAATGGATTTGGGTGGCTATGGACTTGAATCAATTCATCCTAAGTGATGATGGACCCAACGCATGGGTTTACACCCCCAACTAGACCTGTGAAGTAAAGGAATACCCTGAGGGGTCAAAGTGAGTCAAATTGGTGACCAAGGGATATAAGCTAAAGGAAAAAGGGATATAAGAAACTCACCTAAGCACTAGAGATCCTAGAGAGATTACATGTCTAGGCTAATGTGAGAGGGACTCCAAGAAGGTGATCTATCACATTAGAGAAATAGTTGATAACAAATAAAATTATTGGGTGTGTCATGTATGAATACAGCATGGGAGTAGATTGCACAAGGAAACTTCTAGGGGGTAGATGTATCTGAGTATCCAAATGAAAATATCATAAAATATATTCCCCCCCTCGTAGAAGTTACTATCCATGATATGAGAATAGTAGTGATTTTCAAGGGAGGAGAGAACAAAGCAGGTGCATGGAAGTAGTCAAAAGGTCCTTAAAGCACGATCCAATACTGCAACATCACAAGGAAATCATTTATCGATCATGCCTTACTATCCCATATCATGTGTGAAATACCATAGGCCTTGAGCATTAGTGTAAGGTGAAGCCACAAGAGTTCCCTATGGATTAATATGATGTCAAGTAAGAAACAAAGAAAAGAGAAAGAAATATCAACATGGAAGAGATGCAAGTCAAGAGAGAATGTTAAGATATGAGGAAAAGAAAGCTTAACTACTATGTAATGATAAAAATTATACAATGAAAATCATAAATGAAAGAATAGATAACAATCATGTGAGTGATATAATGTTTAAATAATGGAAAAACCATGCCCTAATTATCATGTTAGTGAAAAAATAACTAAAACACATGATAAGTCATGAACAAATGCAGTAGTGAATAAATGAAGGTAAGATAACTATACCTATACTTACCTATATGAGAGATATGGTGGCATAGGTGCATACTAAAATGAACTAGGTACTTACATCACAAAGTTTAGTAGCTTTCCCCAAGCAGGTCAGGGAACATGAAACCAACTCTTAGGGAAAGGATTAAGGATAGGAAGAAGGTGACGATGTTAGGGAAATTTTAACAAAGACACTAGAAGGTGGTTATGCTAGTGTTGGCAAAGACATGAGGTGAATTGTTTTTGTCTAAAAGCCAATGTGAGAACAAAAGGTGACATACACAATTCTAGGGCATGATGTGAACAATGGAGGCATCACATGTTAATCTAAGATTATTGTAGTCATGGAAGTGCCTCCATACACTAGTCAAGGACATAGTTGAGTACCAGATGCATTATGGTAATTCGGAGAGAAAAAGCATGGAGGTGACATACATTATCCAATTACCAAGTGTGGTCAAGGGGAGGCAACATAAATCAACATGGAGTTAATGTGATCACAAGAGATAACATACGGTAACATGGATTTAATGCTAGCACATAGGAGACAAATGTTCATAACATATCAATGAAGGAAATGAGAGAAAGATACATCGGTGCTACAAAAGGGGTTTCATAACTACATGAGGTGGGAGACAGATAATTTAATGTGACAACTCAATAAAGAGATCAAGGAACCTATATCTAATCTTAACTAGGGAAGAGTCATCTTTAATATAGTTGTACTTGAGATAACAACCTAGAAAGGATCAATTTATTGACAATGTTGCCAAAGCAAAGGGAGAAAAGGAAATGAATGAAAAATGAGCTAAGGAAGAAGGGAAAGGATTTCCCTACATGTCTAAGGGTAAAAAATTGAGAGGAGGATGATACTAAAAAACACAAGAAGCTAGGAAGAAAGGGGGATAATATAAAATCTAAGGAAGATCAAGCATTGTCAAGGTAGGAGATGACCAATGCTAATGATGGAAGGTACAATTTGGCCCCACAAAGGGCCTACCTAAGATGAGTATTTGTTCAACTTAGTAAACACATGTTAAAACATGAGACCCTTCTAAGGTTAGAAAAATTCATCATAGGTTGTCGATGGAAATATAATGAAAGGGATGGAAAAAGGGGGTTAGTGATAAAGAAGAGGGGTTTCCTCAAGCAGTTTGAGATAGATGCAAAGGAGAGGGAATGGATGGATCAAGTGTTCCAAAACAACTTAAAAGGAGGTACACCTTCTAGGTAAAGTTGAACATGAGGAGGTGTCAGGAGGTAATGAAGCAACTAGTGAGTCGATTTCTCATCATGTTTGAGGTGCCTTAGAGAAGGATTCATCTCTAAGTCTTGAGAGTGATGTTGAGAGATTCTAAAAGGAAAGAGGGAGGTTAAAGGGAATCAAAAGTCACATCACACCCAATGCTTGTGATGGGGGGGCTACCTCGAAGACTACCAATGTAGCCTTGAGTTAGTGTTGTGCTACTTATATGTTTAGTATAATGCACTCATTAATTATCAATCCAGGATTCGTAATCAACAGAGTTACAAGACACCAGTAAGAAAGGTAATTATAATATCATGAGTATAGAACTATTCTATATTATGTATGCTGGAAACAAAACAAACTAGCAAACATAAATCCACTTTGGTTGTCTTTCACAGAGAGGCTATCTACTCCATTATGGCACATGCAAGTATGAGATGGATTTCTTCTGACAGATCAACTTTGCTATCTGACCCAGATAATTAACTATGCAACCACACTTCTGAAAGGGAAATCATACATCAATCATCAAGACATAGCATGGGTAGTTCAATAGTCAATATACTGAGTATGTTGTGGTTCACAATGTGTTGTTGTAAACTTCACTAGTTCTCCTTCAAATATGTTTGACTATTGTTTCCAACATTCATGTCTATGAAACAAAATCAAATTCATAAAAAGAGAGCATATGCAAAACAGAGTGAGTAAAGCTCTCTAAATGATCATATAATTAAAATTCTAGTCTAAGTTGTATTGCTATCATTTGAAGGAATTAAAGCTTCAGCTAATCTAACATTCACACTATTGAAAGTAAATGCTAATACTAATCTACAAAGGTGATGACCTTTGTTGGGAGGTGGGCCCTTGCTGCTTCAACAGGTCAGTGACTGGAGTCTACAATAAACTTGTTTTCAACCCACACATTACTCTCACTCAAACTTCAAAACATAGAATCAAACTATGCTAACAACTCAGCTCACATTCAATCATAGACGATGAAGGCATAGAGATAAATGGCGTCCTTCTATTAATCTTCACCCAGAATATGTTTTGCAATGTATAACACTACTTCACATCTGTATTATGCTAACTCTCTACTACTTCCACCATCCTTGCCATGACTATTTAAATAGTCTTAGTCGTGAAACACAAGGAGGTGAAATTGTTTGCAAATCAGTCAATTGTTAAATTTAATTATTCAGTTACATATTTTAAGCTTCATCCTCATGACACGAAGTGCATGAGGATGAAGCAACAACAAACTATCCTAACATAGCTTTGCTAAAACATTTATGATTCAATAAACACTCAACAGTTGTCTTGGGCACGATCTGGAGCTAAACTTGGTACATTTGGCTTACTAAATTGGTACCGGATCATGAAAGGTAGATGGTACCAGATCTGAATAGTGCACGAATGGTGGTACCGGATCACGACAGTCCATGGTTGTTGGTACCGGATTGTGACAGGTGAGATTCAGTACCAGATGTTCTTGGTACTGGATTCGGACAATGGCAGTCTAGTGCACAAGTACTGGATAGCTGAGCTGGTACAGGAAGGATGGATTTATCTAGAGGTAAAATATTATACATGGCAAATGGAAGCATTAGTACATGAAACATTTAATCTCCTAGCTCAATAAACCACAAAAATGCATGAATTAATTATACTTTACCTCATGACCTTATCAATGGCTAATGGTAGTATTCTTTGTCATTACCCAAGCTTAGGTAAGCCAAAAAGGTATAGATGAGGAGTAAAATAGGGTAGTGGGG
>JASDQU010504144.1:0-10839 GCA_032191745.1 Picea mariana | reverse complement strand
CCTACAACAATAAAATACAATCACACCCTTCTCCTCTACACCTGGTGGTCTCTGTTGGTCCTTTTGCGAAATGGGGTATC
Source organism: Picea mariana (assembly GCA_032191745.1). Lineage (NCBI taxonomy): Eukaryota > Viridiplantae > Streptophyta > Pinopsida > Pinales > Pinaceae > Picea > Picea mariana. The sequence continues at coordinate 10,759 of JASDQU010504144.1, read as the reverse complement.
GATTTCATGACATGTCACCCTCACTCGGTCGGGGGGCATGGATACATTATTGTAGCCATAGATTATTTTACGAAATGGGCCGAGGCGATGCCAACATTCGACAATACTGGAAGGACTATAAAATTATTTATATTCAATCACATCATTTCTCGGTTTGGTGTTCCTCAAGCTATCGTTACTAACCACTGTAGCCACTTTAGAAACTTCATGATGTCTGAACTCACTGAAAATTTGGGTCTTTGCCATGAAAACTTAACACCCTATTACCCACAAGCCAACAACCAAGTTGAAGCAATAAACAAAATCCTCATTACCATGCTTCGACGAATGATAGGGATTCACAAAACAAGTTGGCACACGATGTTTTTTTCATCATTGTGGGCTTACCGGACATCCGTTAAGTCTGCTACTGGTTTTACACCATTCTGGTTAGTCTATGGTCTATAAGCCATCTTGTCGATTGAATGTGAGATACCCTCCCTAAAACTAGCTGTCAAACTTCTCCCAAACACTTCTACCAAAGAAGAACGTCTGTTGTATCTCATGCAATTAGACAAAACCCGTCGTGATTCCACCCTAGTTATAGAAGCCTAGAAAAAACGCGTCAAAGCCCAATACACCAAACATGTCAAGCCACGCGTTTTCTCTGAAGGTGATCTGGTTATCCTTTACGAACAAGATCGGGATATGCTAGGAGCCGGAAAATTTGAAGCTATGTGGCGAGGTCCTTATATCGTAAGACGAGTTTTGGAGAAAGGAGCTTACGAGTTGGTGGACTACGATGGTATCCCTTTGAGTGAACCCAGAAACGGGTTGTACTTAAAGAAATACTATGCTTAAGATCACCTATGCATGAGTGCTTGTATGTTATTGTATCATACTTTTTCTGTGTTACTTTAGTATTCTTTTTCATTATTTGGTCTCTGCCCTTGACCACTTATCTTGCGTTGTTCTTGGTTTCCATATGTCGAAGTCTTTGCCACCACACATTGGCTTCGCCGATAGTGCTAGCCGTAGTACTCATAACCTTTCTTCTGCTGCATGGGCAATTTACAACACCTACAAACGAACTTATCAGTCTACGAGGTGTGTGCCATAGTGGTGCAACCAATAATATTGCAGAATATAGCATCGTCATCGAATTGTTGATTGATGCTATTTCGCTTGATATCCGCCACCTGGTTATACGACTCGATTCGCAGCTAGTAGTACTACAGTTAAGTAATGTCTATGCTATCTGAAGTCCTACTTTATTACGGGTATATTTACGAATTCACCTCTTGAAACGTTATTTTGATTATATCGAATATCAACACATTCCTAGATGTCTAAATACATTGACTAATGCATTAGATAACTATGTGTTAGACAAACATTTGGGACATTTATAAACCAATCACACATTACATGTATAACACAACACAAAATAAGCCGATAGAAGCCGTATATATGTATATAAGGATCAAAAGTTTTTACAAAAAGTTTATGTCCAAGGATCAAAATCTTAAAATATGAAGCCCATAGCCTCTACAAAATAGCGTCACAGATGACGCTCACGATAACATACAACTTCTCAGGCTACCCTACGAAGCAGTCGATTGAGAGACTCGGACACACCCACAGTATGGCATTGGTAATGTCTCGGGATCTCCCCAATAGCAATATCTGGGACATCTACGGTCAACCCCTCTAAGTTTTGTTCCACTGCCTCGTAGTCTTCGGCATCTCATCTCTCCACTGGAGCCGCTTCTCCTTGCCTTTGAATGAGAGACATTCCTGGAGGTCGATACAGCCCCACATTTGTGTCATCAAAAAGAAATTTTTGGAATAGTTCTTGGATAAACATAAAAACATTTCATATGATAAAATCTGCAAAAACATTTAAAAAGATCAAAATGTGTACTTTTTACCTAAGGCACCCCACTGAGCATCCTTAGGCAGGGCCAAATCTGGATCCCCTCGGAAATCCAAACCAGCATATGCGTAGTCGTCGATTATCGGCATCTGGGGCCTCAACCAGTCAAAAAATGAATCATTATACTTGATTATAGGCCCTGTTACGTGTTGAGCCATGAGGTTACACCACCTCAGCATCCTCGGATCCTGTGGGGCTGGTAAACCCCAATCAACCTGTAGTCGTAGTAGTGGGACCCTCTCTAGGAAGAATGATAGCGAAAGTGACCCGTACCCAAACTGCTTCAAGTCACCCTTTCTGCACTTTGTCAATTGTCTCTTCATATTGCGGAGAACTGCATCCGACCAGTTGAAAACCCGAGGCTCTGTGCACTCTATGGCGTATTGGAAATAGCTCTAGAGAGCCATGTGCGGAGCCGTGCTCCCAGCCATGCATGTAATAGTAAACAAGATGTTCCGTAGGGTAAGATCTTGGACCCCCCAAATGGAAACCTTACCCTTGCTTCTCTCTGCCTCGGGAACACAATATTGGTGACAATACTCGTTCATAGGGAGTCCACCGCCTCTACCTCCGGTCAAAGTAGCATGGTATCCACACCGTGACAACCCCATTAGAAAATAGATATCATCGATATCTAGTGCCAGTGTATGGACTCCCATGTGAAATCACTGTTGGTCCACGTCCCACATGTGGACCAGGTATTCCAACAACCTGAGTTGGGCTCTCATGCCCAGAATCCTGAAAAATTTCAAGAGCCCATAGTCGCGGAGGGCAACGACTGTACCCAGGTCATTCCTGGAAATGGCATCATCCTCTTCATGTTCTCTTTCTCTCCATTCCAATATCGTGATGGTCAAACACCTACAAAAGAGCCATGAGAGGGGAGTCAGCAACTTGTTTTAAACTCTTGCATAATTTTTATTAAGCAAAACCTCACTTTAAAATCCATTTTTCGGCCCCCGCAGGTGGACCTTTTGCACAGTGCGAGATTCTCGCAGGTGCCCTGAAGGCCACTTGCAAGAATCTTAGATTCTCATAGGTCCTGCATGGCCCACCTACGAGAATGATTGGGTGCATGTTCCGACCCTAAAATGGACTCAAAACCCAAAAAATTGCCAATAAAAAACAAAAATAAACCATGGAAAAGTTAGAGAATCAAGAGATTACCTCGTTGGATGAAACCGTTCGCCGAATGATCGCTTGTGCCTCTCACAATCGAGCAAATAAATTTGGGGGAAAATGAGGTATGTTGGACAAGTTTTTGGGCAAAGTAACAATGAAATGGTAAAAAGTCCTTTTCACCCATATTTATTCACTTTTTACTATTTTTATTGATTTTTTATATTATTTTCATTTCTTTGTTTATAAAACCTAATACCCTAATAGCCTTGTGAGTGTGGTTTTTCGTAGATATAGCAACTTCGAAGTCCGAACGAGGGGGTGCGGGTGTTTTTTTTTTTGTCGCATGTACGACTACTTTTTTAGGGTCTTTTAGAAAAAACCTCGAGTTCAGTCTTCGTTCGTTCTCGTGCTCAAAAATATATGAGAACGTAACCGAGTATACTTTTTCTCGTCTTTTCGTACTCATCATGGTAACACGAAAACGAAGACCGTAAAGGTGTATCCTTTAAGCTCCTTTCACGCTCCATAAAAACGAAAAGATTGCCGAGCGATCTTGTTCTTTTCCCGCTCGTTAAAGTATTTGAAGAAAACATTCGATAGACGATAGTTTATCACTTTTTCAGTCTCTTCGAACTCTTTTATGAAAAAAGAACTGGGAGAGTTCTCTTTTAGTGTTTTTCAAACTCTCAAAACATGAAAAACCCCTGAGTTTTCTATCATTGGACTCGTTAAACAAATATCGAAAGACCCACAATGGGACCGAACCACTCCTTCCTAGGGTTCGTTAAATATACTCCGAGGGACTCATCCGAAGGATGAGCTTACATCAACAAGCATATGTTATCCTCCTTAATCTTGTGTAAAAATAAAGAGGTACTCGCCAGAAATGGTGGGGGAAATTTTGGGAAAAGGATGTGTTTTCGTATTCATATTAATGACAGTAAGCATCGCTTTTGAACATGACACCCCCTATTCATCATTTGAATCCAGGTTGGGAAATCCATTTGTCTCTCGTTCGACTTGTTACAAGGTTATATCTTGGGTCGTCTTTGAGTCAGTGCTGCCAAGTTCTTGGTCGTGTCGTTCATATGTTAAAGAAAAGTTCACATGAGCTCTCTATTGAGTCAGCCATCTGCATTTGTCCACTCTTACTATGTCGGTCTTCCCTGTGTCTGTTTCAACCCGTATTCATACTTTGTTTCACCCTAAAAATCTGTTACTTATTTCATGTCATTAATGGGGGATACATCAAGGCCCTCCTATGATGAATCCTGTTCCGTTGACTCCAACTCATTATCCAGAAATGATACTTAGAAATCATTTGGTACCTTGAAACCTGCATGCCTTAATGGCAGGTCTCTTCTCTTTCGACAAGGGGTTTCACATCATTGATCCTTGATTGAGAGATTCCTCCGAGTGCTCGACTTCAACTCATTCATTCGCATTCTTTCGGATTGTACTTCGATACATTGGGAGTCATTGACATCAATGGTGGTTTCCCTCACACTTGTTAATGGTTTTCATCAATGGTCGGTAATCAAGTGGTTTCTACCATGTTCGACTTCAGCACATGTAATCGAATGGCTAGATTCGTACTTTTAGGTGAAGGGATTGAAGACCATGGGTCTCATATTTTTTATCTAGGCTGCGATGGAGTATGTATGATTTGTATCGACACATAGATCCACTTTGTATGTCACGTGGATATGTCATTATTCAAGTCCTCTCACATAGATCCACAGTGTATTCCTGGTGGCTATGTAGCATTTTGACGACATGGATCAATGGTGTATGATTGGTGGCCATGACCTATGTTTATGATTCCATTCATTTGTGATCTGAGCATGGGAATGCCTACCTCAGAACTGGTATTATATTCTACAGATGTTTGGTTGTTTACAGGTTTTCAATTAGGTGCACTCCTTGTTTTTTACACACACACACATTTTACAAAGTATTTTGACTGTCACAAGTTCTGGCCTCATACTTTGGGGGGCATTCTGTTACACATGATTTTGGTCACTCTGGTGATGTCTCTACAAGTGATGTAGTCAGGCTCCCACAAGGACTTTTTTCCTGAGAAAAGTGGTTGCTATCTTCTTCCAAAAAACACATTTTTAAGATGAGTTCACAGGCTGCCTATATTACAGGGTGCGGAAATCCTTCATTCTTGTAGGCAACCCAAACTTAGGGTGCGAACTGTTCGCAGTCTGCTCTATAGGTAGGGTACGAACCTGTTTCAAAGCTTGGAAAAGAGAAGAGGTCACGAAGGTTCTAGAAGGGAATTTTCTAGAAAATGAGTTGATATTTGCATGGTTGGCATCCTACTGACTTGTCATATTTAGTGGGATCATCCTCATCTACTTAACCATCTCTCCTTCTCCTATATATTGAAATGTTTCTCATGGAAAAGGTTAAGCAAGATTGAATGAAGAATGGGTGAAAGAATTGTGTGGAGAAATCTGCTTGGATAAAAGCTTGAAGACTATATTTGGTCTATCAAGTTGTACTGGATCTTCTTCATGCAAACGTAGAGCAAGTGTGTGTGTTGGAACCAAGGATCACTGAAAAGAAGCTTGCGACATCAAGGCGATCTGGTTGTATCTTCTACTTTCATTTAATATAATACAACGGCATGTCCCTTTCCCATAAAATCACTCTTATTTTATTGCACAACTCCTTGATCATATGCATAGGTTGACATTGAATGTACTTTGCTATCTTCACTTTGGTTGGTTTGTGTTGTCTTGGACCTGATTTCACAAGAGCACCGGAGCGAAGCAGGAACAACAGAGACCTAAAGAAGTAATATAAAGGTATGCCACTCATTCCTCCTTAGTAGTAGATTCAATGACTGCAACTTAGAGAAAGAGTCATGTCCTGTCCTGTTTTGTTCTAGATCTAGGTGGATCTAGGTAGATCTGTTAGTGTCYGCACCTACCAATTTATCCGATAATAAGAGGTGGAAAAAGTTCAGTCAYTAATCCGAGTATTTACCTACAAATTAATATTTTCCAAAGATAAAAAAATCCAAGAAAATCCAACTGAGTTTACAAAGAGGAATTGAATGTTGTATATAGACAAAGGAATGATCTCAAGTGGTAGGAAAATGTTAGATAACCATTAGAAGGTTCAAGTAATATGAKACTATCATACCACACATGTTGTGGGTTCGATATAATGGTACTGTGGGATTTTAGTAGAAAAAATACTTTTATCATGCAACTTGCAGTACCCCTATCATACCACACATGTTGTGGGTTCGATATAATGGTACTGAGGGGTTCTAGTAGGAAAAACACTTTTATCATGCAACTTGGGGTACCCCTAAAAAACCCATAGTACCCTTCGCACCAATAGATTTAGTAAAATTGGGGAGTTTGATTTTATTTGACTCAATAAATAACAAGTCTTAAAAGAGTTTGAACACTTATAAAAAAAATTGCAACTTTGGCTTTTTCACAAAAATATCTTTACATTAAATCTTTTATGAAATTTAATTAACAATGATCAAATGCTAAATGCATAACTCTTCATAAAATTTTGATAAAATAAAAATATTTTTTCTTCTCCGAATAGGACATTTCAATTTGGTAAAGCTTCATATTTATCATATAGTGAAACATTGAAGCTAGGGGCAACTTTGTGATGAAAGCAAAAGCAAAATCTTTTTGTTTTTTTTAATAATCTTTCAAAATAAATTATGTACTGGCTTTTTAAATTTAAATTTAATATTTTTATAATTTAAAAACATATTTAATAAGTAATTTGCATACAATGATACAGTGATTATCAATAATCACATGTTATATTTGTATGAGTGAGATGTAATTTATGTAAAAGTAGTTAATATAATTTTAAGCTTTGATTTTTTTGGAGATATTTTCTATTTAATTTTGTCTAAAATTTGATGAGAATTTATTAGATCTGTATAATCGGAATACCCAAAAATTCATTTCTAAATTCAAAAATACAATTTAATTAACAAAAACTTTTTATTTGGTGCAGATTTATATCTCCAATTCTAATGAAAAAAATAAAAAAAATAAAAAAAATAATTAAACAACACTGAAAAATAATATTTTATCCAGATTCCATCATTTCTTAAACGATGAGAATCAATTAAATCAGAAACCTTTAAAAAGGCTCACAGTTACCTAACCCCATTTCACCATTCACATTAGCAACCATCTTTAATTTAATACAATAAAATTGGAAATTTTGACATGACATAAAAAGCTACATTTTTAATCACAAGCAGCCGCGTCATTCAACAATGGCCATAATAAGTTACCAGCATCCATTTCAAATTTCATTCGACAGCTGTAAGGTTTGAACCACAATCAGTAATGATTCCACGCATCAATAAAAAACAAATCCTTGGAAAAATAAACCTAGAATTCCAGTAAACACAGTAGATCGTGGAGAGGGGGGAGACGCCAGAAATAGTGAAAATAATTTTAAGATCGACCTCTTGAGGGCGAGAGCGCCTTTCAAAGTTCGCATTGGATTCTACATCTGAACCACAACGATCTCCCAAAGCCTTTGAATCTCCATTGCTGCTGTTTTCCACGGTTTTTCACGCAAAATTTTCAGTGATTAGACTGATAAATCATTGAATTAGGGGCCAAGAGATCAATTAAAAAATGCCGTGGATCACAAGCGAGCTGCAGGGAGAATTTCGCCAGGGTATTTGTGTAGAAGAATCTGAAATGCACAATCTTTGTAAATTTCCTCATATTGAAGGCGATCTTTAGCTCACGGTTGTCCTTCCATGCGACCTCTGTCCTCATCATCAACAAAATAATCACAGGTCAAATATTTTCCTCCCTCTTTATTTACTTGCTTGCTTTCAGGGTCAGTGATTATCCAAGTTAATGGAAAGTTTCGAAAATATTTCTTTCATTTTTTTCATTAAATTAAAATATTTGTACATTTAGCTTGTTCCATCTTCAAAATAATTTCTTTCAGTTTTGTTCATTAAACTAAAATATTCTTCATTTCGCTTGTTTCATCCGCGTAAATATAATTAATTGCAGAAAATTTTCAAATATTTACTGAAATTTAGGGCTTTCTTTAGTTTTATGATTATCTGTGTTTTTCTTGCTATATTCACTTCAGTTCAAGTTCTATTCTTGAACTTCTTGAATCCGGATTTGTAGATTTGGAACTTCTCTGGTACAAATATTAAATCCTTTTCAAATTTCTGCGTATTTAAGGTTGCTGAGTGAATCCGAGGGCCGTGACGGTGACGAAAGGCCACAGCTTCCGAAAAATGACAAACATTTGACAGACGAAGAACTGGATGTTGCTGCGCAGGTTGAGCAGCCGAAGCCTGGATTTAGTAGAGGAAATGTTAACGACTTCAATGTATTTCGCCGTATACAGTCTGCTCAAATCTTCCAGTGTGCCAGATAGCAAGCGGTCTTGCGCTCCTACTCTAACGCCGGCCAGGCTTTCGTCGGAGAAGAGGAATAAAATTAACGTGGAGATGGACGACAGGCGTAAACCCCGGTCTCTTGCTGTTTCTGAGATCATATGTAGCCGAGACATCCAGTCTGCTACTAGTGCATTCAAACGCAAAAAAGCTAAAACCCGCACTTAGCCTGAGACCGTGGTCGAAGTCAGCCTGCAAATGATTTTGGAAATGATTTTGCACGCGGTCCTCTAAATCTATTCTCAAAAATCGATCTCACTCGTTTGATTGGAAATTAAGGATGATTTTAAGGATATAAATTTATTTTAAAATGTAGAAATTTTTTAAAATTTTACTAATTTTTTATATTTAAATTATTTTTAATATTTTGTTATATTTTGTTAAAATATTCAAATTTCTAAAAATTTTATATAATTTGTTTAAAAATTTAACTATTTTTCAGGTAAAATAATTTTATACTATAAAATTTGGATTAATCATTTTTAGAGTAGCTAATCTTTTTTTGGGAAAAACCATGAAAAATTAATCCATGAATAAAATTTAGCCCTAAAATCATTCATCATCCATGTTGGAAATAATATTTTTGCTATAAACATTAAATCATGTTTTTACTAAAACATGGCTAATTTTGTAACTCTCTGTTTCTCACTAACACACAAACATTTTCTTGTTTTCTTTGATATTATGATTGTTCTGGGTGATATTTCCTAAAAACATTGGGTGATATTGTAAATTTTGAAACTTTTTATACAATATATTTCCAACTAAGAATCGCAAGGATCTTTGCTTTGCTTCAATATGGGTACGACTATTAATACTAATAAGACTATTATGGGCTTGAAAACAATTGTAAATGAGTTAATCTTTGGAGTTGGGATAAGAAGAAGCTCCTCTTTGAGACTCATGTTATTCTTTATGGATGTGAAGTCTGGGGTTGTAGTATCTCTTGTGAATCCCAGAGAAAGATAAAGAAAATACAAAAGAATTTTATAATCTATAATCTCAAAATTAAAGGAAATACCCCATATCCCATCCTCCTCTTAGAAACAAGCCTCTCCCCCATTGAGAACAAGACTATGAATAGATACCTAATGTATAATAACAAGTTAAACAACATGGAAGACAAGAGGCTTCCTAAAATTGCTTCAAAATCGAGTAGTAACTTGGCTAAACTATTGTGGAATCATGGAAGACACCATTTTGCACAATAAAGATACTATTAAAAATATGGTCAAATCAAAATTTAAAGAGAAATGTGGTGTGATAAAGAGTTAAAGGGAAAAATAAAATTAAGGTATTATACAGATGTAATCAACCCTAATCTAGAAGGTCAAATTTACCTATTTGTTTTGACAAGTCTAAAGAAAAAAGTAAGCATTGCTAAACAAATTCTCACTAGCTCCCTAGTGAAACTCTAAGTTGGTCAATTCCTAAAAAGTCATGGGATGAAAGAGTGTGTCACATTTGTGACACTCAAAAAGTTGAAGATGAAAATCACTTTCTCTTAGATTTTCCAACCTATACCCAAATTAGATCTCATTTTCAAAATATTTAATTTCTTAATTCAACAAAACTATGGTGATCTTGAAAAGCTTCTCTTAATGTGTTTGAAGCACAGAAACAAAATTCTAAAGAATCTCAACTAATCACTTACCCTCTTAAAGTCCTATAGACCAATTTGATCTTAGTGGAGGTTAATCATCATCATCATCATAAAATATTAATTTATAATTTAAATATTAAAATATAAAATAAATAATAAAAATAAAATTGTTATAAATTAAAATATATTTTTTATATTAATATTAATAGATAAAATTAAATAAAATTACATATTAAATAATTATATTTATTATTATTAATAAATTAAATTAAATTAAATTAAATTAAATTAAATTAAATTAAATCATTATATTTATTATCATTAATAGCTATATTATCATAATATAAGATTGTTTCATAACCAAATCTTATCACTTTTACTTACTCGTTAATATAAAAGTTATCCATGAAGTTGAAAATCATGATATATTATAGTTATTGTATTTTATAAATCTTATTTTTCAATATACATGAAATATTATATGCAATATTATATGTTCACTTATAGACATTTGCACAATTTACATGCTTGTGAGATTACTTACTTTATGAACTTTATAAAGCATTGTCTATGGGATTGTTTCAATATTCATTTTTTCACATGTGTGGAAATTCACACTTTAATATTACTCTTTCAATATTTACTTTGTTTTACATATCGTTTTCGGTGTCTTTAATTCAAT
>JASDQU010504143.1:91270-124281 GCA_032191745.1 Picea mariana | reverse complement strand
GAACTTAGTTGATTAGTAACTGTATTAAATTCATTTAAATGATCTGCAATAGACCCACCTTCTGACATCTTCATATTAAATAATATTTTCATTAGAAATACCTTATTGGACGTCGAGGGTTTTTCATACAATTTAGCCAATGCATCCATCAAACCCTTCATTGTCTTTTCTTTCGAAATATTGAAATCCACCGACGCTGCCAGGCTCAGCCGTATCGTTCCTAGATCCTTTCTGTCAAGAATCTCCCATTCTTCGTCCTTCATAGATATCGACTTCTTTTCTATTCCGTCCAATGGTAGGAATAGATCCTTTTGATATAAATAAGCTTCCATATACATCTTCCATAACTGGTAGTTTTGGCCATTAAATTTTTTGACCCGAAACTTTCCATCTTCAGACATTGCTCCCACTCGAACCAGGAACCCTCTTTTCCTACGAGTTACCTTTCCATTTGATACCTATTGTTAGAAAAACATGACTGTGGAGCAATAAAATAAAACAAATGTGGAAAAAAAACACAGAAGATACACAATACAATAGAGACACAGATTTACATGGTTCACCTAGTGTGGGCTATGTCCACCAGAAAAATTGCCAGGTCCTTCCTTTATTATTATCCAACAAATGAAGGGATACAACCTACAACAAACCTGTTGTAACTTCCTCTTCTTTCTCTCACAATATCCTATCTCAGAATACAATACTCGCCATAATACTTAGCCACAATACATTTCCCTCATAAAAGATGATTGCCTTCTAGGGCAAAAAACCCTAACATAATTTCTACCGTTAGATATGCGACCTTATAATGAACAATGCATATTTACAATGAAATTACAATATACATTTACAAGGCACTCCCCCGCAGAGGGGGTAAGCCCCCTCTGCACTCCCCCACGTGGAAGAGTGTACATACTTATGGGGTGTAAATACTTCATGGGGTATAAACATGGCTGAAAAAAAAGACCTGTGAATCAGGAAGATAATTAGGCTCCACAACCAACATCTAGTTGTGCCAAAGTATCAAATCACTGAACCGTTGAAGAAAGTAGGCTTGTAGATCCAACGACCTGTGATCATTCGTCAGATATATACGTGTCCTTCATTTCAAGACTTATGATCTTCAGGGTTTTTCAACTCTCATATGTTGCAAACTCAAACTCAATAAATCGCCGAATTGTTATGGATCCAACAACTATTATTCACCCACCAATCTACAACGTAGATCCACCTCGTGATTTAAGCTTCAAAGCACAATAAACTAGCCTAAAGGGCCTTTATCCTCCCTTCATATGACTGAGAGATTTGACCTCGGATCAACTCCTTGAGTGCTAATCGACGGTCGTGATTAAATCGATTATGAAGATAGATGGCTAGGAAGGATTGTAGAGTCTCAACTAGCACAATGTTTAAACCCTTTCCCGAATTCCGCAATAGAAGCTACTCATTGATATTGGGATCGATGCCAACCATTGATCTATTTGACAGTGACGATTGACGACCTATGTGGATTGTGGAACCGAAACTTGCATGATTATTAACTAAACCCTTTGATCCCTCAATGGCTCCACATTGTTGATCTACCCTTACTGAGATCCGATGGTCGAGACTTAATCGGATGTTGATCCGATGGTCCTCCTATGCAACTCCTAGATCTGACGTTTACTGTAGCTTCTCATGGTTAAATGGTATCCTATTTCTTACTCATTGATGTATACAAAAGATCGTCTTGAGCGTCACAAAGACTCTTTTCCTCTCTTGGACCTGCAGACGTTGTTCCTCTTGAGATTTTCCTTACAATTAAACTCCAATGCACAGTAGTGCTTTCCTACTGAGCTATGGTCTCTGATTTTTGAGTGCGTGCTTTGCGCCTCACCTGTGTAAATTCGCATTGTCTCTCCTGAGCTTCGTTCTTTCGAAAGTTAAGACCTAGGACCGACTTGAGAGGGTCTCGGTGCATACTAGGTGTTGTTCTTCTGAAATTGGGCTCTCAAGGAGCCTGTTTACGTACTTATGGAGTTGGCTCTAGTTGTGTTTCATTGTGACACCCAAAGGATGATCTTCATGTTCCTTACAGAACCTTATTAACTCAATATTAAAACATACTTGTTTCGGTTGCAGGTTTATTTCTTCACAGTATCAGTCGGTTCATAAAAGTACAGAGTAAGCTTATGATTTCTACTTTGTGCTGAGAGCTTTTTTCTATTGTTCCTTTCCTCATTTAAATTTTGATATAGATCAATATCCTTCTACTTGGATGTACTCTGTAGGTTCGTCACTTTTCCTAGTAAGCTGGAGTAAGAAAAAACCATCATCTTTAGGTTGCCTGTTGAAGGTCTCTGCTACTGATTAAGTTTATGTCCTATTTTTATTGGATTGCTTCCAATTCTTTAAATAAGTAAGATGATGAATTATTGAAATAATATACATTCTATTAGGAGGTGATGACTAAGATTCCATATTATTTGTGTCATTTGAATAAAATTTGTATATAAGAATGATAGAAATTAATTGATGGTTGGATTGGACTGAAAATATGAGAATTAGATACTTTCTTGTTCCTCAGAACAGTCACCAGTCCTGAGACCTTAAGTGGTCAAAATAAACCGGATGAATCCTGGATTTGAGCGTTGATTATGTGTCTTGGAGGTCCTAACCTTGCAGGTAGATTAGATGGGTAGATATTCTTGATTGCATTGTATTCTGATTTATTCTGTTAGAAGACATGATGCTGTGTGGTGAAACTGGTTGTAGTTGTTCTTAAATAATCATGATGTTTTACTCTTGTTGTATGTGATAATTATGGGATATGGAAGATCGTTAATACACTGAAGTTGCATCTAAATCTAGTTGTGAAATGATATGAATGAAATAAAATGAGTATTGTTGATGTACATCACTATCCTGTTCCACTGTTTTAGTGAGAAAAAAATATCTCTTACTGCTATCAATTGGTTATGACGTAGCACAGGGGCTGTTACATATGATATCATAGCGGGATTACAACACTTAGTCCTAATGGGCATCACCATAGGAATATAAATTTGGTTGTTGAAAAACTAACAAACAAATTGTTCATTGTTACAAACATACGGTTTTCAAAGAAAAAAATTGTAACCATGTCTGGACAGAATGGCGAATAAGAAAGACCCAAAGGAAACACTACTCAACAACCAACCCCATAGAAAACCAGAATATCCCAGTGAAAGTAGTTCAACAAAACAGGTTTTGAAGAAAACAAATCTACGAAGGATTCAAGCAAGGAACTGAAAAAGAAAACATTTCTACTAACGATACAGACCTAACTGAAAATCAAGTATCTACAATAAATAAAAGAAACGGATGGACCCCTTAAATAGAGAGTTTAAGAAAATTAAACCTTCAACTTTTGATGGAGAGTCCCGACCGGGCAAAGATTTGGAAACTTGGTTACTTGACTTAAAGAAATATTTCCATATTTGCAATTACTCTAACAATATGAAAGTGAGGACAACCATCCATACCTTCAAGGGTAAAGCTAGTATATGGTGGAAAGATTTAAAAGTTATCCAAAGGTTTAAAGGAAAGGAAAATGGAATGAACAATAAAAACAATGATTTGGAAATCCAAAGGCATGGAGACAAAAAAACAAGATAAGCTAAACCAGAGAATGGAAGGATTCAAGCCATCACCATTTCACAGTGTCCAAAGGTTATTAAGAAAACAGTTTTCCCAAGAATTCAACAAAAAATTTGAGTGGAAACAACTCAATTATTAGGGATTTAAGAAAGAAGCTATTCATCCTGGAGAATTGTTAAAATGTTGGAGATGTGGTGAACCACATTTGTTGAGAAATTGTCCATACAGAAACTCTGCTAACAGAACAATTCAGAATATACAAGAGGATTCAATAGTTGGGGACATTGGAGAGAGTACTCATAAAATCAATGTTGCTCTAGATGGAAGGAAAAAAGATCATGAATATACCATTGTGGAAATTGAAGGTAAGATTCATGACATAAAGGTTCTGTTTTAATAGATCCAGGACAAAGTTTGAGTTATATTACTCCATCATTGGTGGACTCTTGCAAGATAGAAAAAGTAAAACATTCAAAATCTTGGTTGGTACAATTAGCAATAGGTACTAAACTAAAAGTGACTGAGTTCATTTCAGACTGTACATTTGAAATAAGTAGTCATGATACTAAGGGGAATTTAAATGTATTACCTTTAGGATCATATGACATACTTATATGCATGGATTCGATAGACAAGCATAAAGTTATATTGAACTATTATGAAAGATATTTTACCTACAAGGATGAAAGTGGAGTAACAAGGTCAATACAAGGAATTAGTGAACCTGTCTCTATAAGACAATTATCAACCTTACAATTAAAGAAACACATTAATAAAGGCTGCAATATTTATGCTATTCAAGTGACAAATTTTCTAAATGGAGAAATCAAATCAAAGTTAGAATATTTTTCTATCCTTCAAGGATTTCAGGATGTATTTGCATCATAAATACCCAAATTACCTATACCAAGAGAGATAGAATTCTCTATTGATTTATTACCTGGATCTGCACCGATATCAAAGGCACCATACATAATGAGTATCCCTAAGTTGACTGAGTTAAAAATCTAGCTACAGGAATTATGGGATAAAGGATATTATAGGCCAAGTGTTTCTCCATGGGGAACACTAGTATTATTTTCAAAGTAGAAAGATGGAACTCTTTCATTGTGTATCGATATTGTCAATTAAATAAAATGACGATTGAAAACAAATATCCCCAACCTAGGATAAATGATCTATTTGATCAGGTCGGAGAACAGATTATCAGTAAGACCACTTTAGAACACATTATTAGTAAGACCACTTTAGAACACATTATGGATATTACGAGTTTGTAGTAATTCCTTTTGGACTTACAAATGCATCGATGACCTTTATGTGCCAAATGAATAGTATTTTCTGCCATTACTTAGATAAATTCATTTTGATATTCATTGATGACATACTGATTTATTCTTGGATGAAGGAAGAGCATGATGAACACTTGAGGTTGGTCTTGTAGTTCCTAAGAGAAAAAAAATTGTAAGGGAAGCTATGAAAATGCTCTCTTTACCAATCTAATATTCACTACTTGGGAAATATCATATCTGGTGAAGGTATCGCTGTGGATCTAGCAAAATTTGAGGCTATTATGGAATGGCCAGCACCGACAAATGTACACAAAGTATGCAGTTTTATGGGTTTAGGAGGATATTACCGATGATTTTTTGAAGGATTTTCGAGGATAGAAAATCCGATCACGGAATTGCAGAAGAAGAAAAATAAGTTATCGTGGACTGAGAAATGCACAAAAGAATTTCAAAGGCTCAAAGAGTTGCTGACGACAACACTGATACTAAAAGTCCCCGACATGGACAATGAGTTCTTGGTATGCAAAAACGCATCGAAGGAAGGGTTAAGTGGAGTTTTGATGCAACATGATCGAGTGATCGCTTACATTTCAAGGAAATTAAGAAATCATGAAGTGAACTATGCAACACATGAGTTAGAGTTATTAGCTATTGTGTATGCCTTGAGAGTGTGGAGACATTATTTGATTGGACACAAATTTGAATTAAAGACAGATCACTGTAGATTGCAACATATTTTTACACAAGTGACCTGAACTCATGACATGGCTCATCCGGGAGTCACTAAGATGAAGGAAGATATTAATCCTTTGTTCTTCTGGAAGGGAATGGAAGCAAGCATAGTTAGTTACGTGGCAAGATGTATAGAATGTCATCAAGTGAAGGCTGTGTATAGACATCCAACATGATTTTGATAGTCACACGCTATTCCTCAATCGAAATGGGAAGTCATTTTGATGGACTTTATTGTCGGATTTCCACTAACGACAAGAAGACACGATTCGATTTTTGTGGTAGTTGACACTCTAACGAAGAGTGAACACTTTATTCCAGTGCGTACGACATATCAGGCACCTGACATAGCTAGAGTATTTGTCAACGAGATTGTGAGATTACATGGGGTGCCAAAAATAATCATATCCGATCAAGGATCGATGTTTACATGACGATTTTAGACCAGTTTCCAAGAGGCTTTGGGAACACAACTAAACTTTAGCACAACTTATCACCCAGAGACAGACGGGAAAATAGAAGGGACAAACCATATTTTGGAGGATATGTTTCATATGTATGTAATGGACCAACATAAACGTTGGGAAGAATTCTTACCACTAGTATAATTTGCATACAACAACAATTATCAGAGTACGATTGGGATGGCACCGTTTGAGTTTCTTATGCGCGACCGTGTCAGACGTTGTTAAGTTGGGATAGAATTGAAGACAGGGTACTGGTAGGACCAGAAGTGATTTAAGAAATGGAAGAACAAATTCAATCGATTAGACATAGGATTAAAGAAGCACATGATCGAAAGAAGAGTTATGCTGATGCACATCACATTGATTGCAATTATGAAATTGGCGACAAATTTTTCTTATGGGTGAAACCACAAAAGAGTTTGATAAGGCTGTGGAAAGGAAAGGACCAGTGGCTTATCAATGAGCCTTGCCTAATTCTTTGAGGCATATGCACGATGTATTTAACATATCTGTGTTACGATATTATGTTATTGATCCTTCACTTGATATTGATATGAGTTCCTTACAGTTGTTGAATGAGGGTGCTCTCACGGCGGAGACAATCTGCATTATGGACCATCACATTCGACAACTATGATGTCGAATAGTCGATCATGTCAAGGTCTAGTGGGAAAATTATAGTTCACACTCGGCTACCTGGGAGGATGCATAGGAGATGCGTCAATAATTTCCTTAATTGTTTGATAGATTAGACATATAGATCTATATAAGATAGATTTATTTACTTGATTTAGATATATTGTACAAACTTCAGGATGAATTTTAAAACAAGAGGGGGTGTATGTAACATCCCTCTCTACTAAGCATACTATTATTGACTTATTCTTTCAAAACACTTGCTTGCAAGTGATGCGAGTATGGAACACTATGATTTCATTCAGATTATGGGTTATATATGATGATTTTGAGGTGTTATAGCTGCTTTATTATTTTGATGTATATATGTGTGTGTGTGTTGAAATGTGCTTTTGAAAAGTTGTCCTGAGTGTGCAGGACACATGGAAGGTTATGGATGCCGATGGCATCAAAGAACTTCCTTGGACTCCAGATTGAGTGAGGGAGTGGATTGTATTGTTTGATTATTTCATTATTATGCACATATGATGTATGATGGATTTTAGTATGGTTTATGTATATGGATTTTTGACATTGTTTTTATCAGTGGATGCAGGATTGATGATGCTTGCTAATCCGACTCACATGAGTAAAGGGGCCTTGCACAAAAAACAAGATATTGAGGGAGAGGGGTGGAAACATCCATACCACAACCTACTAGCACTCCCGTCGTGGATAGAACTATAGGTTAACAATTACCTAGTTTGGGTGGTCCATGATGCCATGAGGGAAGAATGAGACAGTCACTCACGAATATTTCTAAGGGGCACATTATAATGCGGGGTCCTTATTCCTTATAACCCCTTAGTCTCTCACAAGGTCGACCGAATGGAGTTTTGGCTCCAATGGGTTGGACAAACTTCCAAAACAAGTCAATCGAGTGACACCCTTGGAGCACAAAGATGCATCTTGAAGGGGACGTCGCACAATTGAAACCTGAGTCAATAAACATAGGTGGCCTAGAAAACACTGGAATGATTAGACCTTGTTGGATTAAAATAATTAATTACACAATAGATTATTAATTATTAAATTCAACCAGAAGTCTAAGTCGAAGTCTAAATTTTAAATAAAGGGACTAATTTAATTGTGACATGAGTAAAGATTTGAAGGAAATGAAATGTTAGGAAATAGTAAGTAAAGACCTAAAGAAATGATAAAATGCACATGGGTGCATGACATTATTAAAAATAAATCCTTATTTAGAGATAATTACAACTTGAGAGAATGGGTTGTGCATAGAATATAATTTGAGTCAATCAACCCTAGCCTAACTATGAAGACTCCTAATCCAACTCTAACTAAAACCTAGTTAGGAGACACCCATTAATTAAAAGGATAGGGGAAATAAGAGACAAATAAGAGGAGAATTAGGAACACATGGGGAAATGTGGTTTTTAAATAAAAATAAAAGAGAAATTACTTGTGCAACCTGAGAGAGAATGTGACACCTATAGTGGGTGAATAATCCTTTAACAAAATTATTAAAAATTAATGAATTATTCATGAGGGACAAATGTCCGTGAGGAAGAATTATATAAAAAAAATGACCTAGAAGGGAAGGGGATCAAACTTTTTGGAACCAATGTTATGCTGACGAATTTTTGATTGGCGATGTTTTAATTGTGAGAGTTGGGACTCCAGTCTTGTGAAAAGAGTTGAAGCTCTTCCCTGCGAGGCAATCTTGGAAGCTATTGTGTTATGGTTTTTGTGTGCTTGGCCCCTTTGTGGCTCAGGGAGTGAAGGGGGAAGAAGAGTACCCATAACGTTGGTTGGGAGGTACCGGTGAAGTCTCTGTGATTAGAAAGCAAAGGAAATGAAGGAGCACAATACTTGAAGGCCATCTTCACTTCACCGCATTTGTTGGTTCCGACATTTATTTTTATATTCTAAATTCATTTATATTGCGGGTGTATTAGTATAATAGATTGATGGAGTCTCTATAGAATCACTGGAAATCCTAAATGTCAATGGTTACATTTGTTGTCAACGAGAATTATTTTAGAGATATATTTTTAAATTTTTGTTGCTGCAAACAAATTAAATTTACATTGTTTATATTCTTAACTTTCATTGTAATTCTAGATGTTTTCCAAACCCTAAATTGAGCGGCATGATCCTCACTGTAAAGTTGAATTTATATGGTGTATGATAAATGTTCCTTTAAAATTTGTATCTTCATCCATATTGAATATCGTGTGAGTGGAATCTATGTGTGTTGTATATGTAAAACCAAGTATTCAGGATCATAGGAAGCCTGTGAACGATTTATGGAGTTGGCTTTCTTTCCGTATGTGTTAGCCATTATTACTTGGCAAGGTTATGCATGTGACCAAGAGCCATAACCTAGTGCTAGTGGAAAAGGGCGATATTCGGGGCTAAAAAAATCCGACACTCCGGAGGTTCCTTAAACTCAACACTCATTTTCTCCCGAAGTGCTAACCAGCCGATTCCGGTCTTAAGATGAGTTGACCGACAGCTGTAGGTTACCCTTCCATACCACCCTCCTTTGTTAACTCTTAACAAATTAATCTAATGACTGCGGAGTTTCTCCTGACATGAGTTTCTATGGAGGAGATCCACTACGAAACTCCTACCTTCGAGGTTTTTCCCGCTTCACATCCTAGGTCTGTTCCACCTGGATTGCTGAACTGACGAAGGCCTCGAAGATTTGGTGATTTACACTTCCCTTAGATCAACGGTTGTCATCCACTCCGGAGTTCAGAACTCTAGGAGTTCATCACCTTTTGCAAACAACAATTCATTTCCTCTAGAGTGCCGAGCTGTTGAATCTCCGAAGGACTAAGACTTGAAGATCTACGGTCCTTGTTTGTTTGCTATATCTACAGATATCCTTTACTCTAGAAGTTCATAACTTCGGGGTCTTCGTAATACTTAACATTTACCTCTTAATCTAGCCGAAGAGACAAATTCAGAATAACTAAGGAATCAATGGTTCCCACACCTCACTCAGATCTACGGCCATAAGAAACTCTGGGGTTCTGGGCTTCATACGTTTTTATTTTGCAAGTCATGTTTCCTTTGATTTTGTGAAGTTCGTAACCATAGATCTGACGACACTTGTTAAACTTTCTATGATGGTCAGGATTAAATCAAGGCTCCATGATTTTGGGACCCTTCTCACCAAACAACCTTCATCCACCACGACACGTGTAACCAACCTTAATAGTGAGGATTTACTCTGGAATTCAGGACTCCGGGAGTTCGTTCACCTTAAACCTAGTGACTCTAGTTGTGCCAGAGTAGCGAATTATCAAACAGTTGAAGAACGTAGGCTCATAGGTCCAATGGTTTGTGATCATTCGTCAGATCTATGATTTCACTTCACTCCAGGACTTCCGAGCTTCGTGGTCTTTCAACTCTCATCTATTGTAAACTCAAGCTCGCTGAATCATCAAATTCTTACGGATCCAATGGATAGTATTCACCCACTGATCTACGGTGTAGATCCACCTTGTGATTCGGGCTTTGGGGCACAGTCAACTAGCTCGAAAGGCCTCTGTCCTCCCTTCATATGACCGATATCTTTGACCTTGGATCAAATCCTTGAGTGGTAATCGACGATCTAATTCGACAGTCGTGATTAAATCGATCATGAAGATAGATGGCTAGAAAGGATTGCAGAGTCTCAACTAGCATGATGTTTAAACCCTTTCCCGAATTCCACAATAGAAACTTCTCATTGATAGTGGGATCGATTGCAACTGTTTATCTATTTGTAGGTGACGATTGGCGACATGTGTGGATTGCGGAACCGAAACTTGCGAGATTGTTAACTCAACCCTTTGATCTCGCAATGGCTCCCCATCGTTTATCTTCCCTTACTGAGATCTAATGGTCCTCCTCTGCAACTCCCAGATCTGACGAATACTGTAGCTTCTCCTGGCTCAATGGTATCTGATCTCTTACTCACTAATGTATACAGAAGATCACATTGAGCCTCCTAGAGACTCTTTTCCTCTCTTGAACCTGCACACATGAATATCTTTTTAGGTCCTAACATGCTTCCATCTAGGTCTATCTTTGACCTCAATATGGCTCTAAGTTTCTGTTGTCACACACTTGTTTTCTGTTGTTTTATATCAACAAACAGATCAAGAACTTCACTGTTGTTTTGTTATAGTTGCATAGGCTTTTAGGTGATATAGCATTTAGTTTTAGTCACCAATAGGTTAGCACAGGTGTACCATAAAATACGTAACACACATATAGATGTTTACTGCTGAAATAATTTTGTTCTAAGCTCTAGAATACATGAAAATGAACACAGGTATTTTTGGTCAACATGACCCTGGATAAAACCCCCCCGGGGAAAACCAATTTGGAATATAAATCTATATATTTGGAGAATAGAAGGTGTAATACAACAAGTACATGAAACAAATTAACCTGATACAATATTAGCTTATATCAATCTACAACACAAGTCCAAGAATGAAATATGCACCCTAGCATGGTGTGCCCTCCTCACTTGTTGTCCAATCCACTGAAATGAAGCGCCCTTGCTACTTGAAGCTCTGGTGAAGAAAACCTTGCACAAAACTAGCTGTTGTGTGCTACCTCTCCACTAAATATGTCCTCAAAGAAATTTGACCACTGCAATACCTCCCTGCTATAGATGCACCCTCCTCCTTAAGTGTGCCCTCCTCCAAGCAAGAACAAAAATCACAAATAAATGAGGGTCTAAGCCTCCATGATACCTCCATGAAAGGAGGTACCCAAGCTTCCCTCAACCATAGCCTCCATCCTCACCTCAATTCTCTCTCTCAAACACTCTAAGTGAACATAAGTGTGAATGAGCCTCTCTTTTCCCTATGCGCCCCTCTTGAACCTCCATAAGGAAACCTAAAATATGGATGGATGAGATCATACCATCCCATCTCTAATAAAAGGTTGAGATCATCCCATAATAATCTCACTCATAAACCCTCTTTGGGTTAAGTTCCCTAAGTTCACTTTATGTCTCATAATTCACCCACAAAGTGAATTAATAGTCATTTTAGGCTGAAATAACCAAATTTCACTTTTGACTTAAATATCCTAAGTCAAAGTGAAATTAGACATAAAGTAAAAGGTACATAATACTTCCCACTTGTGTTTATAGGCTCACAAACACAAGGGGACAACTTCCCAAGGTACAAAAATTTGAACACTCCCTCTTACCGAGGAAAGTGTTTCTCACCAAGTCTTGTCTCTGAAGTAGACATGTTTTCCCCTTGGCAGGGCCTTGGTGAGAATGCAATCAATATTCTCGCCAGTTAGTATATACTATAACTGTATTTCCCCTCTCTAAATCCAATATCTGATGAAGTGATATCTGATCTCAATATGCTTCGACCGGTCATGGAAAACTGGATTCTCATAGAGTTTGATACAACTCTGATTATCACAGTGAATGATGGTCAGAGGAATCTCCTGACCAAATAATCCTACCAACATCTTACAAAGACAAATGGCCTCACAACTGGCCTGACTGGCTTCCATGTACTTTGCCTCGACGAAAATCAAAGAAAATGACTTCTGTTTCCGACTGAACCAGGAAACAAGTCCTGACCCCAAACCAAAACAACACCCTGAGGTGATCTTCTTGTTAGTAGCACATCCTGCCTAGTTTGAGTTTGTGTAGCCATAATATAGTCTAGGCCATAATCAACTGACCCAACAATGTACCTCAACACATGTTTTTCCCCAATTCAGTGAACACTCCTTGACTCTACCATATGCTGGCTGAGAGTGTTCATGACCAAATAGATAATTGAACCGATCAACTGTCTATAAAATATAGCCTCCACCAATTGGGAATCTGAAGAGATAAGCTTCTTCCATTTGGTGACCATGGGTGTCGACATAGGCCTGCAATCCTCCATCTAAAATCTTCTCAAAATATCTGCAACATACTTCCCCTTCCCGAGAAATATGTGACCCTCCTCCTACCATACCTCCATACCCATAAAATAGTGCATCAACCCGATGTCACTCATCTCAAACTCTGATGCAAGTCCCAACTTGCACTCATATATGAGATCCTTTGCACTTGTGATGAACAAGTCATCCACATACAGAATGAGAATGAGCATGTCCTTGCCTCTAATGATGTAATAGAGGTTAGGATCATCATTTCTCTTCTCAAAAACCATCTGAAGCAAGTATGTGTCAATACATGAATACCAAGCTCTAGGAGATTGCTTCAGACCATATAGTTCCTTTCTCAAAATGCACATGCGAGACTCCCTCTCACTCACCTCGAACCCCTGTGGCTTCTCAATGTACACCTTCTCCTCTATAAATCCATTTAGAAATGTGGTCTTTACATCCATATGATGTATCCTCCAACCCATCTCCATTTCCATGGAAATAATACTCCTGATGGAGGTGTATCTCACAACTAGTGTGAATGTCTCATCATAATCGACTCCCTCTATCTAAGAGAATGCTCGTGCCACAAATCGGGCCTTGTGTTTCTCTATGCTACCATCTGCAACATACTTGGTTTTGTACAACCACTTGGAAGTGACAAATGACTTCCCCACTGGCCTTAGAACCACCTCCCACACATCGTTGCGCATAATGGAGTCATACTCCTCCAACATGGCCTCTCTCCAAAACTGTTGGTCTCCCGCTTGTGAAAATGTTCGTGGATTAATATTTGAGATACTCGTCACCATAGCCAAATAGGATCCAAACCTCACTAGAGGTTTACTCTCTCTGAATTGTCTCTTGGTCTCTCCTCTGTCCTCCTTGGCTTCCTTCAAGGTCTCCTGAAACCATCTTGGTTTCCTCTTCCCTGAAGTAGTCAAAGGAGAAGTAATATCTCCCTACCCAAGGGTATCTACCTTAGGTCTAGTCTCAACACTCTAAGATCCTGAAGCCTCTGCCCCCTTTTCTTGAACACCCTCTAACTATGATCCTGAAGCTATGCAAGGTGACCTTGTCACCCCTAAAACTGGCGTACCAGAAACTTGAGGCTGTGCTCCATTTGAGACATCAATATGTTCCTCCGCATCATCCTCCACACTAAATCTCGACTCGAGAGATCTCTAAAAATCCCTACCCTCCTCAAATTTGACATCTCTTCTCACCACCATTCTTTGTAGTGATGGAATATAAATCTGATAGGCTTTGGAGACCTCTGAGTATCCAACTAGAATCCCCTTCTAGGCTGTGGGGTCTATCTTTGTCCTCTTCTCTGAGGGGACATGAGAATAGGTCAAGCACCCAAAAATCCTGATGTGCTCGACATCGGGCCTCCTACCAGTGAAGGCCTCTTTAGGAGTCATCTTCCCCAAAATCTTGTGGAGACTCATGTTCTGCAGATAAACTATAATAGCACTCGCCTCTACCCATAGGTAAAGATTCAAATTCTGATCATGCATCATAGATCTCACTGCACCTGTGATCGCCCTGTTCTTCCTCTCGGAAACCCGTTCTGCTGGGGGTTGTAAGGCATGACCATCTATCTTTTGATCCCAACATGGGCACAAAATTATACAAACTGACTGGAGGAATACTCACCTTTGTTATCTGACTGCAAGACCTTGATCCTCTTTCCAGTCTGGTTCTCCACAAGAGCTTTAAACTCTTGGAACCTCTTGAAGAACTCACTCTTGGTCTTCAAGAAATAGATGCATGTCTTCCTTGAGTAGTCATAAATGAATTTGATATTGTACTCATGACCGCTCAAGGATGCCTGAGAAATGGGCCCACACACATCTGTGTGTACTAAATCCAGTACCCTAGCTAACTTGGTGTCACTGCTGGGAAAATAATCCTTGGTAAACTTACCAAGCGCACACCCTCTACAAACATCCTGATGCTTTGAACTAAGATGTGGCACTCCTGTCACAACCTCTCTCAGTATTCCAAGAGCCCCACGATGAAGGTGATCCATCCTCTGATTCCATAACTCACCTAACTATCTGCTGCTTTTTCTACTCACTACCAAAGCATGAAGTGGCTGAAAAAGAAATATGAACAATTTCCCATCCCTCACTCCAATCACCTTCTCTGAGGTGAGACAAGACCCCTTGGGGAGTATTAGGAACTTTGTCCCTCTGAAGGACACCTCAAGACCCCTATCCTGGAGGGTGGAAACTGAAATCAAATTATTCTTCAACCCAATGATGAAGAGAACATCCCTGAATGAAATAGGTGGCATACCATCTCTCTGAAAGGTAACAATTCCAATCCAAACAACTCTGAACAAGGTGTCATCACCAAGAGAAATCTCCATCCTAACATGTGTGTGTCTCAGATTAGTCAAATGATCCATCATACCAGTCATGTGGCTTGAAGCCCCGCTTTCTATGCACCATATACTGGGTTCCATCTCAACTGAAGTGTAACAAATGAGGAAGGCACACTCCCTCTCAAACAATGTCTGAAACTTTGCCTCCTGTGTTGTAGCTGCCATACCACCCTTCTTCTTCTTCCTATTGGGACACTGTCCAACATAGTGCCCCATATTCTTACAAACAAATAACTTCAGTTTTTTCATATCTCTCTTCTTCCCACTACTTCTCTCTCCTTGTGGTGTGGCCCCAAACTTGGGACGCTGTCGAGCTCCATTGCCGACCTTCTTCTTTCCCTTTTTCCATAGAGAAAGATCCTCATCACTCTGCAATGTATGATGTTGTCCAAAAGTCTCTGATGTAAGTCTATTATCCTCCTGAACTAAATCATCCCATAGTCTCTCCCAAGTGGGCATGATCTCTCTGCAACAATGCCTTGAACAAATGGACCCCATGGTTTGGTAAAACAGTTTAAGGCTATCCTCACCATAGAGTCTGGGTCCACTATCTCTCCGACAACTACAAGCTTATATATTATCTGATTGAATCTTACAATATAATAAGTAACCAACTCATTCTTGAGCATGCGAATGCCCTTGAGTCGATCAAACAAAACCATCTTCTGGTTCTGGTTAGAGCTATGGTAAAGATTTCACAAGGATGCCCACATCTCATATGCATAGTCTTTACCAGTCAAGTGGGGTGTAATGTGATCCCTCACTGCATCACACATAATTCTATTTTCCTTGGTGTTCCTCTTCCTGAACTTGGTTTCCAGGATGACAACAGTAGCAGGAAGAACAAAAACAAGAGCCTCAACTATATCCCATAGTTCCAGGTCCTCTAGGACAAAGACAATCCTGGCCTTCCAAGGAGACCAGTTGCTAGCTCCAACTAGCCTATAATCCACATGCATATGAAATGCTGACACAACTGCCCACTGCACTCACTCTGATGCTACATATGCAAATGAATGCTGCCTCACTCTTGTCAACACGTGTGTGAAAAGAGGCAGTCGAACAACAACCTCACTCCTATCAATATAGGTGTGAAAAGAGGTCATAAAAAAATCAGTCTCACTCCTAGCAAGTAGGTGTGAAAATAGGCTGATCAAATGTCCACCAACTATCCTACAACTCTCCTCTAAAATTATACCAACAAGATGCCACTAAACACTGTCAATGGCTGTCCACAAAATATGCCCAAAAGCTGTTTAGGACTATCCACAAAATGTTGTCCATAAATCAACAAAAATCAGCCACCAAGCTCTGATACCATGAATATTTTTTCAGGTCCTAACGGGATTCCACCTAGGTATCTATTTGACCTCAAGATGGCTCTAAGTTTTTGTTGTCACACACTTTTTGCTGCTGTTTTATATTATCAAACAGATAATGAATTTCACTACTATTTTGTTACGGTTACATGCGCTTTTTGGTGCTCTATCATGTAGTTTTAGTCACCATCAAGTTAACACATGCATATTATAAAATATGTAACACACCTCTAGATATTTACTACTGAAATAATGTTGTTCTAAAATCTTGCATACATGAAAAGGAACACGTATTTTTGGTCAAAATGACTGTAGATAAAAACCCCCCCGGGAAAACCAGTTTGGAATATAAGTCTATATATGTGGAGAATAGAAGGTGGAATACAACATGTGCATGAAACAAATGAACCTGATACAATAGTATCTTATCTCAAGCTGCAACATAAGTCCAATAATGAAAGATGCACCCTAGCATGGTGCTCCCTCCTCACTTGCTATGAAATCCACTGAAATGAAGCGCCCTTGCTCCTTGAAGCTCTGGTGAAGAAACCATTACACACAAACTAGTAATTGTGTGTTACCTCTCCACTGAATCTATTCTCAAATCAATCTAACCACTCCAAGACCTCCTTGCTATAGATTCACCCTCCTCCTCAAGTGCGCCCTCCTCCAAGCAAGAACAAAAACCAAAAATAAATGAGGGTCTAAGCCTCCGTGAGACCTCCATGAAATGAGGGGCCCAAGCTTCCCTCAACCATAGCCTCCATCCTCACCTCAATGCTCTCTCTCAAACTCTCCAAGTGAACATAAGTGTGAATGAGCCTCTCTTTTCCCTATGCACCCCTCTTGAACCTCTATAAAGAAACCTAAAATATGGATGGATGAGACCATCCCATCCCATATCTAATCAAAGGTTGAGATCATCCCATAATAATATCACTCACAAACCCACTTTGGGTTAAGTTCCCTAAGTTCACTTTATGTCTCGTAATTCACCCACAAAATGAATTAATAGTCATTTTGGGCTAAAATGACCAAATTTCACTTTTGAATTAAATCTCCTAATTGAAAGTGAAATTAGACATAAAGTACAAGGTACATAGTACATAATACTTCCCACTTGTGTTTAGAGGCTCACTAACAAAGGGGGCCACTTCCCAAGGTACAAAAATCTCAACAACGCATTGGTCCTCCTGAGATTTGCCTTAAAAGTGAACTCCAATGCACATTAGCACTTTCCTACTGACCTCTGGTCTCTGATTGTTGTGTGCATGCTTTGTGCCTCCCCTGTGTAAATTCTCACTGTCTCTCCTAAGCTTTGTTCTTTCAAAAGTTAAGACCTAGGCCCGAATTGAGAGGGTCTTGGTGCATACCAGGTTCTGTTTTTCTGAAATTGGGCTCTCAAGGAACCTGTGTACGTACTTCTGGAGTTGGCTCTAGTTGTGTTACACTGTGACACCTAGAAGAGGATATTCAAGTTCCTTACAAAACCTTATTAACTCAATCTTAGAACATACTTCTTTCAATTGTAGGTTTATTTCTTCACAGTATCAGTCGGTTCATAAAAGTACAGAGTAAGCTTATGATTTCTACTTTGTGCTGAGATATTTTCTCTGTTGTTCCTTTCCTCATTTAAATTGTGATATAGATCAATATCCTTCTACTTGGATGTACTCTGTAGGGTCGTCACTTTTCTCGGTAAACTGGAGTAAGACAAAACTGTCATCATTAGGTTGCCTGTTGAAGGTCTCTATTACTGATTAAGTTTATGTCTTGTTTTTATTGGATTGCTTACTATTATTTAAATAAGTAAGATGATGAATTATTGAAATAATATACATTGTGTTATGAGGTGATGACTAAGATGCCAGATTCTCTGTGTCATTTGAAGAAAAATTGTACATAATAATGCTAGAAATTAATTGATAGTTGGATTAGACTAAAAATATGAGAATTATATACTGCCTTGTTCCTCATAACAGTCGCCAGTCCTGAGAACTTAAGTGGTCAAAATCAATTGGATGAATCCTAGACTTGAGCACTGATTATGTGTCTTGGAGGTCCTAACCTTGTAGGTAGATCGAATGGGTAGATATTCTTGATTGCCTTGTATGCTGATTAATTCTATTAGAAGACATGATGTTGTGTGATGAAATTGGCTGTGGTTGTTCTTGAATAATCATGATGTTTTACTCTTGTTGTATGTGATAATTATGGGATATGACAAATAGTTAATAAGTTGACATTGCATCTAAATCTAGTTGTGCAATGAGATGAATAATATAATGAGTATTGTTGATGTACGTCACTATCTTGTTCCACTTTTTCAATGAGAAAAAAATATCTCTTACTTTTATCAATTGGTTATGATGTAGCAGAGGGGATGTTATATATGGTAGCAGAGCGAGATTACAACAATTAGGTCTAATGGGCATCACCATAAGAATATAAATTTGGTTTTTGAAAAACTAATAAGCAAATTGTTCATTGTTACAAACACACGGTTTTCAAAGAAAAAAATTGTAACCATGTCTGCACAGAATGGCGAATAAGATAGACCCGAATGAAACACTACTCAACAGCCCCATAAATATCCATAATATTCTAGTGAAAGTAGTTCAACAACATAGGTTTTGAAGAAAAAAGGAAACAAATTTCTACGAAGGATTCAAGCAAGGAACTGAAAAAGAAAATATTTCTCCGAACGATACACACCTAACTGAAAATTGGGTATCTACAGTAAATAAAAGAAACACATGCACCCCTTATATGGAGAGTTTAAGAAAATTAAACCTTCAACTTTTGATGGAGAGTCCAGAACGAGCAAAGAGGTGGAAGCTTGGTTACTTGTCTTAAAGAAATATTTCCAGATTTGCAATTACTCTAGCAATATGAGAGTGAGGATGACCATCCATAACCTGAAGGGTGAAGCTAGTATATGGTGGAAAGATTTAAAAGTTATCCAAAGGTTTAAAGGAAAAGAAAATGGAATGAACAATACAAACAACGGTTTGGAAATCCAAAGGAATGGAGAGAAAAGAAGAAAGAGAAGCTAAACCAAATAATGGAAGGATTCAATCCATCACCATTTCACAATATGTCCAAAGTTTATTAAGAAAATAGTTTTCCCAATAATTCAACACAAATTACAAGTGGAAACAACTCAGTTAATCTGGGATTTAAGAAGGAAGCTAATCATCCCGGAGAACTATTAAAATGTTGGGGATGTGGTGAACCACATTTGTTGAGAAATTGTCCATATAGAAACTTTGCTAACATAACAATTTAGAATATACAATAGGATTCAATAGTTGGGGACATTGAAGAGAGTACTCATAAAATCAATGCTACTCTAGATGGCAGGAAAGAAGATCATCAATATATCATTGTGGAAATTAGAGTTAATATTCACGACATGAAGGTTCTGTTTTAATAGATCTAGGAGAAAGTTTGATATATATTACTCCATCATTGGTAGACTCTTACAATCTAGAAAAAGTAAAACATTCAAAATCTTAGTTGGTACAATTATCAAAAGGTACTAAAGGAAAAGTAACTGAGTTCATTTTGGACTATACATTTGAAATAAGTAGTCATGATACTAAGGTGAATTTAAATGTATTACCCTTAGGATCATATGGCATACTTATAGATATGGATTGGATAGAGAAGTTTTAGTTATATTACTCCATCATTGGTATACTCTTGCAAGCTAGAAAAAGTAAAACATTCAAAATATTAGTTGGCACAATTAGCAACAGGTACTAAACGAAAAGTAACTGAGTTAATTTCAGATTGTACATTTGAAATAAGTAGTGATGATACTAAGGTGAATTTAAATGTATTACCTTTAGGATCATATGGCATAGTTATAGGTATGTATTGGATAGAGAAGCATACAGTTATACTGAACTGTTATGAAATATATTTTACCTACAATGATGAAAGTGGAATAACAAGGTCAATACAAGGAATTAGTGAACATGTCTCTATAAGACAATTATCAACCTTACAATTAAATAAACGCATTAATAAAGGCTGCAATATTTATGCTATTCAAGTGACCAATTTTCTAAATGGAGAAATCAAATCAAATTTAGAATATTTTTCTATCCTTCAAGGATTTCAGGATGTCTTTGCATCAGAAATACCCGAATTACCTCCACCAAGAGAGATAGACTTCTCTATTGATTTATTACCTAGATCTGCACTGATATCAAAGGAACCATACATAATGAGTATCCCTAAGTTGACTGAGTTAAAAATCCATATACATGAATTATGAGATAAATGATACTATAGGCCAAGTGTTTCTCCATGGGGAGCACCGGTATTATTTTCCAAACAGAAAGAGGGAACTCTTTCATTGTGTATCGATTATCATCAATTAAATAAAATGAAGGTTGAAAAAAAATATCTCCAACCTAGGATAAATGATCTATTTGATCAGGTCGGAGAACACATTATCAATAAGACCACTTTAGAACACATTCTCAGTAAGACCACTTTATAACATATTATGGAAATTACGAGTTTGCAGTAATTCCTTTTGGACTTACAAATGCACCTATGACCTTTATGTGCCAAATGAATAATATTTTCCACCATTACTTAGATAAATTCATTTTGATATTCATTGATGACATACTGATTTATTCTCGGACGAATGAAGAGCACGATGAACACTTGAGGTTGGTCGTGCAGTGCCTAAGAGAAACAAAATTGTACGGAAAGATATCAAAATGCTCTCTTTACCAATCTAATATTCACTACTCGGGACATATCATATCTGGTGAAGGTATCACTGTGGATCCAATGAAAGTGGAGGCTATTATGGAATGGCCAACACTGAAAAACGTACACGAAGTACGCAGTTTTATGGGTTTTGTAGGATATTACCGACGATTTGTTGAAGGATTTTCAAGGATAGAAAATTCGGTCACATAATTGCATAAGAAGAACAAGAAGTTCTTGTGGACTGAGACATGCACGAAAGCATTTCAAAGGATCAAAGAGTTGCTAACAACAACACCGATACTAAAAGTCCCTAACATGGATAAGGAGTTCTTGCTATGCACAGCCACATCCAAGGAAGGGTTAAGCGAATTTTTGATGCATGAAATTAAGAAAGCATAAAGAGAACTATGCAACACATGAATTGGAGTAATTAGCAATTGTGTATTCCATGAGAGTATGGAGACATTATTTGATTGGAAGAAAATTCGAATTAAAGACATATCACTGTATATTGCAACATATTTTTACATAAGTGACCTGGACGCGCGACAAAGGCGTTGGTTAGAATTACTTAGAGAATACGATCTTGAAATTAATTACATTAAAGGAAATGTGAACTGAGTGGCAGATGCGTTGAGTAGGAGATCACACATATTTTCGGTATTACCTCTTAAGACAAATCTTCGAGAAAATATTCCAACTTTACAATTCGACGATGACTGGTATAAAGAAGTTAAGAATAATATTGGACAAGACACCATGATGGTACCGAAATATGAAGGTTATTCATGAGACGACGATGGATTGTTGAGATTTAACCAAATAATTTACGTACCTCCTAACGAGGAACTACAAAGTTCTATCTTAAGTGAAGTGCATCGAGCAATATACATGGCTCATCCGAGAGTCACGAAGATGAAGGCAGATCTTAAGCCTTTGTTCTTCTGGAAGGGAATGGAAGAAAACATAGTTAGTTACGTGGTGAGATGTATATAATGTCATCAAGTGAAGGCTGAGGTATATACATCCAACTGGATTATTATAGGCACACGCTATTCCTGAATCAAAATGGGAAGTCATTTTGATGGACTTTATTGTTGGATTGCCACTAACGACAATATGACACGATTCAATTTTTGTGGTAATTAACACTCTAACGAAGAGTGCACACTTTATTCTAGTGTGTAGGATGTATCAGGAACCTGAGATAGCTAAAGTATTTGTCAGCAAGATTTTGAGATTACATGAGGTGCCAAAAAAAATCATATCCGATCAAGGATCAATGTTTACATGACGATTTTGGACCAGTTTCCAAGAGGCTTTGGGAACACAACTAAACTTTAGCATAGCTTATCACCTAGAGACAAACGGGAAAACATAAGGGACAAACAAGATTTTGGAGGATATGTTGTGTATGTATGCAATTGACCAACAAAAACATTGGGAAGAATTCTTACCACTGGTAGAATTTGCATACAACAACAACTATCAGAGTACGATGAAGATGACACCATTTGAGTTTCTTATGGGCGACCGTGTCAGAAACCATTAAGTTGGGATCGACTTGAGGATAGGGTACTAGTAGGACCAGAAGTGATTCAAGAAATGGAAGAACATATGCAATCAATCAGACTGAGTATTAAATAAGCACAAGATCAGCATAAGATTTATGCTGATGCACATCACATTGATCGCAATTATGAAATTGGCGACAAAGTTTTCTTGCGGGTGAAACCACAAAAGAGTTCAATAAGGCTGTGGAAAGGAAAGGACTAATGACTTATCAATTAGTATTGCATAATTCTTTGAGGTGTATGCACAATGTATTTAACGTATCTGTTTTACGATATTATGTTAGTGATCCTTCACTTGATATTGATATGAGTTCCTTACAATTGTTGGACGAGGGTGATCTCATGGCAGAGCCAATCCTCATTATGGACCATCGCATTCGAAAACTATGACGTCGAATAGTCAATCAGGTCAAGGTCCAGTGGGACAATTATAGTCCACACTTGGTTACCTAGGAGGACGCATATGAGATGCGTCAACAATTTCCTTACTTGTTTGAAAGATTAGACATATAGATCTATATCAAGTACATTTATTTACTTGCTTTACATATAGTGCACAAACTTCAGGACAAATTTTAAAATAAGAGGGGGTTTATGTAACATTCCACTCTACTGAGCATACTATTATTGACTTATTCTTTGAGGACCGTTGCTTGCAAGTGATCCAGGTATAGAACACTATGATCTCAATAACATTATGGGTTATACATGATGATGTTGATGTGTTATAGCTACTTGATTATATGTGTGTGTGTGTGTGTGTTCACATGTGATTTTGACAAGTCATCCTGAGTGTGAAGGACACATGACAGGTTATGGATGCCAGTGGCATCAAAGGGATTCCTTGGACTCTGGATTGAGTCATGGAGTGGATTGTATTGTTTGAGTATTTTATTATTATGCACATATGATGTATGATGGATTTTAGTATGTTTTATGTATATGGATTTGTGACATTTGTTTTGTCAGTGGATGTAGGCTTGACGATCCTTTCTAATCAAACTCACATAAGGAGTAAAGGGGCCTTGCAAAGAAAACCAGATATTGCGGGAGAGAGGTGGAAACATCCCTACCACAGCCTACTAGCACTCTCGTTGTGGCAAAAAATGTAGGTTAACGTATCTTGTTTGGGTGGTCCACAATGTCGTGAGGGAAGAATGAGATAGTCCCTCATGAATATTTCTAAGGGGTGCGCAATAAGGTGGGGTCCTTATTCCTTACAATCCCTTAGTCTCTCACAAGGTCGGCCGAATGGAGTTTTGACTCCAATGGGCTAGACAAACTTCCAAAACAAGTCAACGCAAGTGGCACCCTTGGAAAACGAAGATGCATCTTGAAGGGCACGTTGTACAATTGAAACCTGAGTCAATAAACATAGGTGACCTAGAAAACACTAGAATGATTAGACTTTGTTGGATTAAAATAATTAATTAAACAATATATTATTAATTATTAAAGCCAACCAAAATTCTAAGTCGAAGTCTAAATTTTAAATAAAGGGACTAATTGAATTGTGACATGAGTAAAGATTTGAAGGAAATAAAATGTTAGGAAATAGTAAGTAAAGACCTAAAGAATTGATAAAATGCACAAGTGTGCATGGAATTATTAAAAATAAATCCTTATTTGGAAAAAATTACAAATTGAGAGAATGGGTTGTAAAATTTGAGTCAATCAACCCTAGCCTAACTAAGAAGACTCCTAATCCAACTCTAACTAAAACCTAGTTAGGAGACACTCATTAATTAAAAGGATTGGGTAGCTAAGAGACAACTAAGAGGATAATTATGAAGACATGGGGAAATGTGAGGAAAAGTGGATTTTAAATAAAAATAAAAGAGAAATTAATTGTGCAACCTGGGGAGAATGTGACACCTATAGTGGGTGAATAATCCTTTAACGAAATTATTAAAAATTAATGAATTATGCATGAGGTACATATGCCCATGAGGAATAATGCTATAAAATAAATGACCTAGAAGGGAAATGGATCAAAAATTTTGGAACCACTGTTATGCTGCCGAATTTTTGATTAATGATGTTTTACTTGTGAGAGTTGGGATTCCAGGCTTGTGAAAAGAGTGGAAGCTCTTCCTCGCAAGGAAAGCCTGGAAGCTATTGTGTTCTGGTTTTTGTGTTCTTGGACCCTCTGCGGCTCGGGGGGATAAGGGGGAAGAAGAATACCCCTAGAATTGGTTGGGAGGTACCGATGAAGTCTTTGTGATTAGAAAGAAAAGAAAAGGAAGGAGCGCAAGACTTGAAGGCCATCTTCACTTCACCGCATTCGTTGGTTCTGATATTTCTTTTTATATTTTGAATTCATTTATATTGCAGGTGTACTAGTATAATAGATTGATGGAGTCTCTGTAGCATCACTGGAAAGCCTAAATGTCAATGGTTACATTTTATATCAATGAGAATTAGTTCATAGATATATTTTTAAATTTTAGTTGCCGCAAACAAATAATATTTATAGTGTTTATATTATAAACTTTCATTGTAATTCTTGATGTTTTATGAACCCTAAATTGAACGACATGATCCTCATTGTAAAGTTGAATTTATATTATGTATGATCTATGTTCCTTTAAAATTTGTGTCTTCATCCATATTGAAGATCATGTGAGTGGAGTCTTTGTGTGTTGTATATGTAAAACCAAGTATTTGGGATCATAGGAAGCCTGTGAACGATTCTAGAGTTGAATTTCTTTCCGTAGGTGTTAGCCCTTATTCCTTGGAAATGTTATGCATGTGACTAGGAGCGAGAACCTAGTGCTAGTAAAAAAGGGAGCTATTCGGGGCTCTAGAACTCCGACACTCCAGAGGTTCCTTAAACACAACACTCCTTTTATCCTAAAGTGATAACCAACCAAATCCAGTCTTAAGCTGAGTTTAACGACAGTTGTAGGTTACCTTTCCCTACCACCCTCCTTCGTTAAATATTAACAAATTAATCTATCAGATGGCGAAGTTTCTCCTCAAATGAGTTTCTACGGTGGAGATCCACTACGGATGTACTCTATAGGGTCGTCACTTTTCCCAGTAAACTGGAGTAAGACATAATTGTCATATTTAGGTTGCATGTTGAAGGTCTCTACTACTGTTGAAGTTTATGTCCTATTTTTATTGGATTCCTTCCTATTCTTTAAATAAGTAAGATGATAAATTATTGAAATAGTCTACATTGTGTTATGAGGTGATGACTAAGACGCTAGATTCTCTATGTCATTTGAAGAAAATCTATACATAATAATGCTAGAAATTAATTGATGGTTGGATTGGTTTGGAAATATGGGAATTAGATCCTTCTTTGTTCCTCAGAATAGTCGCCAGTCCTGAGACCTTAAGTGGTCAAAATCAATCGGATGAATCCTGGACTTGAGAGTTGATTATGTGTCTTGGAGGTCCTAACCTTGCAGGTAGATTGGATGGGTAGATATTCTTGATTGCCTTGCATGTTGATTTATTCTGTTAGAATAAATGATGTCGTGTGATGAAATTGGTTGTGGTTGTTCTTGAATAATCATTTTGTTTTACTCTTGTTGTATGTGATAATTATGGTATATGGCAGATCGTTAATACACCGATGTTGCATCTAAAACTAGTTGTGTAATTAGATGAATGAAATGAAATGAGTATTGTTGATGTATGTCACTATCCCGTTCCACTGTTTTAGTGAGAAAAAAAATATCTGTTACTGTTATCAATTGGTTATGACATAACAAAGGGGTTGTTACATTATTCTGCAACTATGAAGTTCCACCCTCAATCTCTTCATAGTCTTTTCAATATTTGGAGTCCCCTGGTTTATTCACCCATTGGACCCCATTCTTGGATTTATAGCATATAATTTTACTTGTGGAATTTTCTTCAAAATCATAAGGCTTGTGTGCATCCTCCATGATGACAATTTCTTGGTCCAACCAAACTAAGGATTTTTTCTTTCAATTACTTTGATAAATAACAAGGGTCTCTGCAAAATTGAACCCTTATATCTCTTCCCCTTTGAAAAATATTTCCAAGCACTATAATTTTTTTCAATTTGGATGTTGAAGTTGGGAGTTTTAATATCTAGAAATATCTCTACCCATTATGACTTATGCAAATATATTGTGGCTTTTAATACGACTGCAAGAATCATGCACAACATCAAATCTGTTAGATACCAAAAATAACAAATTCATCATCATATTAATAGTGCTATGAATTTTTGAGCCTATTCATGACCATGAAATGCTATCATATTAATTGTGCTATGAATTTTTGAGCCTATTCATGATCATCAAATGTTATCATATTAATTGTGCAATGAAATTTTGAACGTATTCATGATCATCAAATGCTATACAAAATGAATCTCTTCCCCATTTTCCATTGTTAACTTTAAGGAAAATTTTCATGGGGTTTTTGAATGCTCAAGGGACATTGTGGGGGTCAAGGGGGTGGAAACCCCATTACTTTCACACAATTTTGCATTGAACCTGACTAGATTTTTGTGTTTTTTGTTGACTCAGATTCCCATGGATTTGAACCCGTTTTCCTTTACTTTTATAGGCCATGACTAACACATGTGATCCTCCTACTTGCTACATGAACCTCCTTAGTACCTTTAAATATTTAGTGGATTATATATACTTGGATGATCTCATCCTTGTACACTTTGTGTTACATAGGTCAAATACCATACATATGTGTGGGTCACATCAAATAACAACAACCCTTGCATGACACTGATTTTCCCTTTTCTTTCCACTTTGTGGACATTAGGCCTTATTGAGCTCACATCCTTCCGCGTGGAAATTTTCATTGGGCGGTGAGACAAAAAGACCTCAATTATTTTACAGGATGATCCTATAAGGTGCCACGTTTCCTTATGAAAATCACCTATGAATGGAAAGTGGTACCTCGGGACCTCAAGGTATTAGAAACTAGACTTGTTGATCTTGGGTTGGTGATGTGTGGACTTTGAAAAGTCCATGTCAATACATAAAGGTATGTGCTACTAGTTTTGTTTAAATCCATGGATAGAATGTGGTACATCGATCTCTCCCTCTCCTAAATCAACGGTTGAGAAACACCTCACCCACCGTTAATGAATTTAGTGGCACCACTTCCATGACATCGATCAATTTGTGTATTACATGGGGTCTTGATCCCTCCACTTTGTTAACTAGGTTATCCACTTCAACCACTTCCTATACATATTCACTTACATCTAGATTCCACATGGCATCCTATGACATCATACTATTGAAATGACTAAGACAACTGAGAGGGGGGGGGGGGTGAATTAGTTGTTACCGTGCTTAAATAATTTATGACATATTCAAAAACATTTTAATCTCTTCCAAGTGACCATAAATATTATAAAAGATATGAACAACATAAATAATGAACATCAGTCACACATAATATATACATAGAGACAAATTTTCACGAGGAAACCCATAAAGGGAGAAAACCTCTTCTTCTTTGAATGATAGGCAGTCTTTTAAGTTCTGTACATCATCTATCTTTGAGCACCAACTCAATGTGAGGATACTACCTATGTTTTACAAGATCCAACTTATTGAGAGCACCAACCCTCTTATTTATCTAGAACACACTAGAAGGAAGCATCAAATCCCTGAGTGTTCCAGCACCAACTGGACTTATACAAGCACCAACTTGCATACATAAAACTCTGTGTTTTCCCTAGCACCACCCCGCCACGTTGTTTTCTAGCCACAACTAGATGGAAGATACAACTTCCAATATTCAAGCACCAACTTGAATATCAGAGAACCACAGTCCTCCCTACCTCCCTGATTATAAATAAATGATTGAATAACAAACAATACAAGTATATCAATTGTTACCACTTCTTCTCTATTCTGCAATTCTTCTCTGCTTCACTATTCTTATGATATGTTCATACTTGGATTGACTTGTTGTCTCTTTCTATCTGTTCTTTCTTTGTTGCTCTCAAACTCTTTGGTATGTGTTCATTCTTCTCTCTTCACCTTTTCTCTTCTGTTCAACTTCTGCTTCTCATCTCTGAGTTTCATCTCAAACTGTGCATTCTGTGATTTTCCTTTCTCCCAGTTTAACTCAATTTATAGTGACAACAACCAACCTCACACAGTGACTGCATATCTCTTTTATTCTCTCCCACTGATTCAGTTACACCTCAAATCTCCAAGGAAAACGCCTTAGCAACTTAATCACCAAACGCCCAAGAACTATGATTCAGTTCTTCTATATGAATTGTAACTGAACAATTAACCATGAGGTGAAACAATAGCCCTTCGATCAGATTTCCAAATAACCTGCACCATTGGATTGCATCCGTAGGGTCTCGCATTTATCCGATATGCCCACTGGCTGTGACCACACGCTAAACATAAAGTGATTTCACGATTTCACATTTCAGAAATCTTGTGGTGAGACATCTCGACTCTCTTGTGTCACGATCTCCAAAATGGAGCTTAGATGGTATATCTCCTTCCTCTCATATGACCACGATTTGTGACCAAACATTTATTCAGAAGACGTTTCGCGACTCGTGATTTCGGGAATCCTGTGAAGAGGTGTCTCGACTCTCCCAAGTTGCAATCTCCGAAATGAAGCTTATCTACTAGCTCCTTCCCTTCTCGTGACTACTGGCTGTGACCAAGTGCTTATCCATAAAGTGCTTCATGATTCACTATTTTGGGGATCTTGGTACGTGGTTTCTCGACTCTCCCAAGTTCTGATATCTGAAATGGGGCTTAGCAACGTGTTAGCTCCTCCCTTCATCCTTCGACAATGTGACCTTGGCTATGATCACAGGCCAAACATTCAAACGATTTTCTTGTCAAATCAACATTCCAGAAATTTAATGATCTGACAGTCTAGATCATTTTGCAACTTCGCATGTCGTGAGTTCCTGTGTCATATACCTTTGACTCTTCCAATGTGCAAGTCAACGAAATGGCAATCGCTCGCCATGTGTCCTCTAGATTCAAAGGCCGGGATTTTCATCGCGATTTCGCATTTCGTGGAGTTGGAGGTTAGCTGATCTCTATTCACCTGATTCATGAATTTGTGAACCACCTCATCTGCTACCACGTGTCCTTCAGATCGAACGACCCCCCTGCTTTCTGGAGTTTGTAAGCCCACTTCACCTTGTACTTAAAGATCATGCTCATTCTTCTGGATCCAATGTCGGTCGATCCTTGTGCTTATATCTGACGCCTGATATCTGTTCTCCTCTTCTGCGTGCTCCTCCTGTCTAAATTCAGATCTGACGTCCATTGAGAGTTCAGGATGGGTGATCCAACAATCACTGTTTCTCTTCACTGTTGAGATTACGCTTATGATCTTGCCACTTTCTCTTGTTTGTCATCGTCGTGATGATTTATGATCTTTCCATCAATGAAAACATGCATACTCTGCCTTCTATTTGTAAACATTCCAACAATATCCCCCTTTGGCATTGATAGCAACCCATTGAAGGACCTGAAGAACTGCACTACTCTTCCTAGACAACCAACCATACCACTGTAGCATCCTTACAATTACCAGTAGCATCCTTAACATCACCACACTTTCTCCCCCTTTGACATCAATGTAAAATAAGAAACATGCTCCCCCTAAGCTGTTGCAATACATCTCGAAGGTATCAGATATGTGACAAGCACATACTCCCCCTGACAAGGTTGTTATCACTGAAATTTCGCCCGCAAATGGTTACAAGAATTCAACATTGTCAAACAGTTATGAAGACATCCATGGGCCTGAATTAACACAAAAGCATTCATAAAGGGTAAAAAACTATACAAGTAGTTGGAAAATTGAAGGGTGTTGTACAGACATTGGGCGCGCATGCACATGCGTGGAACAGGAACGCACAAATCACCCACATGCGCACAATGCGCGACTGTTATCGCAAAAAACCGTGCACCTGAGAAATGGCACATTTATGAGAGTGGTTGGCCTCCCACCCACTTATGGTTCAACTCCCAAGCTGATTTGACACTCAAATATGGACTGGATTTGATTGGAGGGCTGGTCAAAGACCTAGAAATGCCCTAATTAGCCTCTTTTCGCACTACAAACTGGTTGAATAATAACTCAAAGGAATGCTATAAAAAGACCATGGATACACTTCATTTTTCAAGGAATTTCATAGTAGAGTTATGTTGCCACTATTCTCTTGAGGACTCTTGCCAAGAGCATACTTGCATCATATCTTTGGAGCAATCCATCTCACCCCTTGAGTGGATTAGCAAAAAATATTTCACCATTTTTCATTTTTTTCTCAAAGTTGTAAGAAGAGCTTGCTTGTGGGGGTCCAAGAGCCCTCCCTTGGAGGAAGAAGGGACTCATAGTCCCCTTGCTTCTTGGTGTTTTCTTTCATCAATATCAGCCTTATCATTGGTGACATGGGTCTAATTGTTTCTTGTGTCCTTATGTCCCTATGCTTATGAATTTAGTTGTTATCTCATTTCTTAGTTTAATTATTAGTTGTTGTTTTACATTTCTTTCTCTAACCCTTTTCCTTGCAGCTGTCCTGCTCATAAAACCCAACTGAGCTTGCAATCTCCTCTATTTTTCTCACTAAGGTGATGAAAGAGGCGCAAACAAATTGGCGACTCCACCGGGGAAAGGTATCAATTTCCTACCCCATTTGGGTTTTTCTTGCTCTTCTTTTAGTTTGTTTAACTTCCAGGTGCATTAATCAGTCTAAGACGACCTGCCAATCATCCAATTCCAAGGTGAATTGAGAGAAATCCATCCGATTTTTTCATTCTCGGCCGTGTGTCACATATGCGCGGGTTTTTAGGCCCACTAATGCGCATCGTGCGTACATGCGCTTAAGTCACAACTATTTCCTACGCACGTGCGCTCATTTACTTTTCTCTGCTCGCGCACATGCACTTTATGCACCTCTGTCTCCACTGAGACCCGCGCATCTGTGAAAAAATTCACATTGTAAAGTTTTTTGAGATGCGGGGAAGGCCATTTGCCTTCTTAAAAATGATTTCAAGCATGCTGCACCACACTTAGTCCCCTCATCATATAAAGGGGTTAGTTAAAACACATAGGCACTTAGGGGGTTAAAATCAATTTCCTCTTTTTGCTTTTCATTTTCGCCACATGGATGGCTTGTTTTGACTCACGATATAAGTTGGAAATCATTTTTAATCACATTTAACTTTCATTGGGACTATAAGTTGAACAAAAATCACTTAGTATGCTCTTCTCTCGTGCCTC
Source organism: Picea mariana (assembly GCA_032191745.1). Lineage (NCBI taxonomy): Eukaryota > Viridiplantae > Streptophyta > Pinopsida > Pinales > Pinaceae > Picea > Picea mariana. The sequence goes on along the minus strand of JASDQU010504143.1, from coordinate 92,364 downwards.
CAAGCGATCTTGAGAATCAGAAAAAGATTGTGAAACGATTTCATCTCCCTTAAGAACATTAAAACCTTTAGGAGAGGACAACATCCCTTTTTGGGACTCCTCTTAATTTACTTTTTCAAACACATCTTAATATTGTAACGGGCCCATACATGCCCACATGCTACAAAGATAGGATAGTGTTTGCTTTCTTAGTTCAAATCACTAGGGAAGTTTAAAGGTTTTGTAACGGGCCCATACATGCCCACATGTTCAATCTAGGATAATTTCAAAGCTTTTCTTAGATTACATCACAATAGGGAGTTAAAGGGATAGTAATGGACCCACATGTCCACATGCTATCTTCCTAGGGACTTTTGAATTACGCAAGGTTGTACCAAAGGCACTTAGTTAATTAGGTAATCAACACTTGTAAGGACCAAGCGAAGTCCACATGCAGCAAGGTGACATCTAATTCACTAAAAATTAGCACACTTTCACTCACACACAAAAGTCACTTATCACTCACATAGCTTCTTCTTGAAACGTGGAGGTCCAAGTAAGTTTCCTTCAAAGGGATTCCGAAAACACCCCAACCTTTTCTTGACGAAACTATCCACTCCCATTTTTAATTCAACGAGGTTGGTTCACACCCCCAACCTCTCAAAACAACTACATCCAATTTTTTTCTAAAAACTCACTAAGTTTTCCTCCACAGGAGGTGACAAAAGAAATTTTTTAGTCTAGGTAGGATTTCGAGGATAGGCATCCAAATAACTCCCCGTTATCTGGTTCTCACATTGTCAAAACCATAGAAGTTTTCAAAAAGGGAACTGAAAATCCTCCAAGTCAAGTGTTCCTAACACCATACGACAGGGAGATACCCATGAAGGGTTGAAGGCCGAGGTCCGGTTGTTCTGTGCATCCCCCCTTGAGGCACCCACCTCTTGGACGGGATCCATCCCGTAACCAATTTCTGAGGCCGAAAATCTAAATGCCGCACTTTGACCGAGGTACCTAGTGACCAAATTTTAGGACATCTACCCAGGTGGCAATTGTGGGCTGCAATTGCACCTTGATTGGATTTTGTGTGGCTATTGGGAAATATCGCCAGCTCT
>JASDQU010504143.1:45773-67486 GCA_032191745.1 Picea mariana | reverse complement strand
GCAAAGAAAACTAAGAAGTGAATTGGGTAGTTGTGAAAAGACAGTTGTAATCTTGAAGAAACAATTAGAAGACTTTGAGAAACTAAGAGAAGAAACCATTTCCTTGAAAACTCTACTCGAAGAAGAAAGAAGAATAGGAGAAGTAAGGAATGTCCAAATGAAGAAGAAAGAAGAATATTGTGAGAAACTTGAACAAGAAGTTGTCTCATTGAGGAAGAGATTAAGAAAATCTCAAGTGCCAAAAGACTTAACACATATTGGATGCATGGGTGAAACTTCATACAAAGAAGATGCAAATACCAAAACAAGAAGGTTGAAGAAAGAGCTACACAGATAGTTGATGAGAAGTGGACCAAGCTACCAGAAAGAAGGAATGATTACAAAAGAGATGAATATCCAAGAAGACCTCCTACCTTTAGGAATCAAAGAAGCTTCAATCAATATGAAGGAAACTACATAAGAATAGATCATGAACCCAAATGGATTACATCACAAAAAAGCCCATTTACTCCATGGTATCAAAATTTCTTTCTTGGTCATTGTTATACTTGCAACATTTTTGGACATAAGGCAATTAATTGTAGAATCAATGAAAGGAACACATACGCAAGAAACATGAATGGTGTAAATAAAAGATATGGAAATAATCATGGATTTGTCAACAAAATTTATAATTCATTTTCCCCATTGATGGACAAAAATATTGCATGCTACAAATGTAATTATCTTGGTCACAAAGCACGAGATTGCAGATATATGAATGAAGATGTCCCTATGCCAACCACAGTATGGAGAAGGAAAAATATCCCAAACAATGAATATTATCGAATAGCATTGACCGCTGAAGAATGTAAATAAGAAGATGAATGGTACATAGATAGTGGATGTTCTTCACACATGACCGGGGATCAAGACAAATTCACTAGCTTGAAGAGAAAGGGTGGCAATGTTGCATTTGGAGATGACTCATCTGCCAAAATACTTGGAGAATGTGTAGTAGAACTTGGAATAAAAAATGTAAAATAAAATAATGTTCTATTGGTTGAAGACTTGAATCATAATCTACTCAGTGTTAGTAAAATGTGTGATCAAGGATACACTCTTACGTTTGATTCCCAAAAATGTAAAATCAGAGAAAATAACTCAGGAAGATTGGTTGCAATTGCAACAAGAAGACCGAACAACATATACATCCTATACATGAAGAAGAGAGAGAAGACAAAAGCCACACAAAATGATTCTAAGGAAGAAAAAGTCCCAAAGACCAAAAATAAGGATGAAGTATTATTGAGTGCCACATGCTCAGGGGGAGAAACCCCAAATAAGAGAGTTACATTTTTGCATTAAACTCAGGGGGAGCATCCNAAGAAGACCGAACAACATATACATCCTATACATGAAGAAGAGAGAGAAGACAAAAGCCACACAAAATGATTCTAAGGAAGAAAAAGTCCCAAAGACCAAAAATAAGGATGAAGTATTATTGAGTGCCACATGCTCAGGGGGAGCAACCCCAAATAAGAGAGTTACATTTTTGCATTAAAATCAGGGGGAGCATCCCTAACCTTTGACATTGATGTCAAAGGGGGAGAGAAATTGGTATCATGATGATAGGGGGAGCATGAGTGTTTCCATCAATGACAAAGGGGGAGATTGTTGGAAGATTGGTTGTTGTCATTGATGTCAACCCTAGTCATGGGTTTTGTACCGCAAGATTGATAAAGGTATTTGGACATGAAGGAAAATGCACATGAATATACAACACCCATGAATGGATAGTATACATCATGTTGTTTCTGGTGGTATGTGACACGTCACGTGGATCCTCATGGTTGAGGAGAAATGAATTTTTGAAGATGACAAAGTGAATTGAAGAAGGAAGTACATGTAGGCCCTGAAGATAATTAAAGAAAAGAATTGCAAAATAAGAAAGTGTCAGGTCGGCCCTAATGTTAAAAGGAAGTGACATAAATGGTATAAATAAAAATCATTATACATTCATTTGATACAAGTCAAATTTCATAGGAAATAAGAAGTAAAGAAGGTCGGATTTCAAGGGAGGATAAAGTCTTTTGGTGATGTGTTCTAAGGTATGTTATTTTCAGGTCATCTTACCATTTTTGCTATAATGTTTTTTATAGAATGATTCATATGGTGAAATCACTATGGTATTGAGAAGACATATCAAGGTACCTCTGGTAAAAATTTAAGCTCTTGATTCACTATACTTATGGAGATACACTCTGTGGAAGATAGGGCTTGTGACTAGTCCTGAAGCTAGTCAATAAACAAGTGTTTCGGGTAAAATAATCATAACTTCTTCATCAAGAATCAAAATGACGTGGGAAAAATTTCATTGGAAAGAGTATGGACTTTAGTTTCTTGTGTGAGAGTTTCAGAATTGGATGTTAAATATTGAGCACGGGGCATTCTGTACAAGTTCGGTCTTCTGAATAGACCAGAATTGAATAAAGTGTACCATTCTTTCTATAACTTCTTTTTGGGGAGGATTAAAGGAGTGAAACTTGGAGGAGTTTCAGAGAATACATTGAGTAATATTATATACAGGATCAGAGTACTCGAAGAATTGAAGAATTGTAGAAATTGAAGAAGTCTCAAGAAGCATTATCAGGTTTTATGTAATGAGTAGTTGATCATGATGATTTAATGTAAAGTTTTATTATCTCTCATATATTCTTGGGTGGAAGGAAGGGGCAAGGATGGAGAGTTAAAATATATCTTGATATTGGAGGATTGTATCTTCCTCTTGGAGGTTTATCCCTCCCTTTACATTTGGAAGCTATAGCTACCTTTGGAAGTCATTACTTCCCTTGAACAATAACTGTCGATTATTTCTCATATATTGTGCATGGTGTATTGTGGTGTATTGGTGTAACTCTTATACTATTGTTCATTGCTCATTGGATATAGTTGAATGGTTTAAGTATAAGTTGGAAAATGTTTTAAATTGTACTTGATACTAATTCATCCCCCTCTCAGTATCAACAACATGCCCATGGACCTAATAGGATGGCTTGTGATGAGACCCCCTATCCTCCAACTAGGTATTGATTTTATTATTTTATGGGTCCCTTTGTTTCTTGCTGAGAAGCCCTTTATTTATTTCTCAGTGATCCCTAGGTGAAGCATCTGGAGGTTTTGTTCTTTTGGATTTTATCTTTTTCCAGCTACTTTTACCCTTTGGGCCTTTATCCCCTTCTTCCCACAAGGTAAGGTACAACCCTTTGCTAGCTTGGAAAACCCAATGCCTGAACTAGTGTAGGGTATGGATGAGAGGGAATAAGATGGAAAGTGATAAGTATGGTGGGAATAAATGATGACCTTTCATGAACCCACCCAGTGGAAACTCAAACCCTATGGGAACCAACTTTCTAGGGAATCCCGTCATTCCCCCCCAGGTGTGGACAAGTGGAAATGCATAAGGTACAAGCACACATTAGAAGTAAAAATAATTAAATGCACTTATTCAAATGTTTTGAGAATCAATGTGACACATACCATGATACCCATACTCATTATCTCATGGAGCAAGACCCACTACGGATGAAGGACCAGATCGATGGGATTGATGTTGTTGTTGCTGCTAACAAGGTGGAGGCGTTGAAGAAGAAAGATGGGCCCTCCAGGGCTAGGCTCAAGTCAATATGCCTCTCGATACTACATGTCTAGGACCTGTGGTCCTTGAGACATAATCTCCTTAGTTATCCCCAAGTTAGGGTATAACACCACCCACATCCATTGACTATATATTTGGGAAATATTATTTACATGGAGCCTTTTACCCATGATGCATACAAAAGAGGCATACACAAAAGATGAGGACTTGAAAGAGGTATTTTAGAAACTACGGTGCCAAATTTGTGTAGAAGAGGGTGGCGGTAAGGTGGAATACCATATCCAAAATGGGATTCTCTACAATATAGACAAGATTTGTGTTCCTAAAGGTGAAATATTGCATCTTATTAAAGAGGATCACACCTACAAGGTTGCAAGAAATTTTGGTGTTGGGAATCCAGTTGCCAACTTACAAATGGTATGTGTATTATCCAAAATTGCAAGAAGACGTAACTCAATATATTAGAGGATGCATAGTTTTTTTTACCAATAAGAATAATAATAGAAATTAAGGTTTATAACATACCTTACCTTTACCCACTCAATCTTGGGAAAGCATTTCCATGTATTTTTTGGGTGGTTTTCCAACATCCAGGAAGGAACATGACTATATGTTTGTGGTAGTTGATAGGTTCAAGAAGATGTGCATTCTTATGCCTTGTAAAAATACCATCAAATGAAAAGAAGCAAAAAATATGTTCTTTGAATAGGTCTAGGTGCACTTTGGGATACCAAGGAGCATCATCTCAAACAAGGATACCATATTTCTCAATTACTTTTCGACTACATTTTGGTAAAAGATGGACACCAAATTGAAAAAATCTACAACTTTACATACACAAATAGATAGGTACACAAAAGTAGTAAATGAAGCATTGATTCATCTTTTGAAGAGTTACAATTAGAAGCATCAAAAGATCTGGGATGGAAATATGATCTATATTCAACACTCTTATAGCATAACAAACCATACTTCTATAGGTAAGTCCCATTTTGAAATTTTCTTTAGGTATTTTCTACCTTTGACCTTGGATGTTGTATATGGAAAATAAGGAGGAGTGAGAAAACATGTCATTGCAGAAGCATTGAAAGAGGAGATTTTTTTTGAAAAGATTAGGAAAATTCATTTGTAATTACATGAGATATTGAATAAGTCATAAGAAAAGTACAAGGCTTGACATGATCATCACATAACTAAGAAAACATTCAAGGTGGGAGACAAAGTTTGGTTTTAGTGGAACAAATAAAGGCTATAGGGTCATATTAAGAGGATCAAGGCTCTCTGGTATGGATATTTTAAGGTATTGAAGAAGGTGGGTTAATTTTTTGTTGGATTACTGAGAGAGGGGGGTGAATCAATAATGAGCAATTATACCAATTATTGATCCTTTAAACCACAATGTATATTCTTTTACTTATTCAACCATGTTCATCTATTCATAATCAATATCTTATTGTATCATAAACATTAACATTCATCAGTGCATAATAAACAATAACAAACACATGCACACAATGCAAACTACACAAATATTTACGTGGAAACCCAATGCAGGAGAAAACCACATAATGCTTTTCTTATATGTCAATAATTACATTCAAAGAAGCACCAACTTCCAATTCTGTAGCTACAACTAGAAGGAGGCTCTGACCCCCTAGTTTCTCAGGCTACAACCTGAGGGAAGCTCTAACTCCCCAATTCTTTGGCTATAACGAGAAGGATGATACAACCCCCTATGTTCTCCGGCTACAACCGAAAGGTGGCTACAACCACCTATCCTTTCCCTATCCAAATGCCCTAAAATATAAGTAGAATGAAGGAACCATTGTCACATTATCACTGTGATATATATTGTTGTAAACATGTACCAATCTGTGCCACTGACATGTAATCAACCTATGCCATTGTCCTGTAACCAACTTGTACATATGACTTGCCTATACCAACAAAACTAAATACATAAACAACATGTACCAATACTCTCTTTAATATATCATAACTGATAACATAGATCTCATACCCAAAATCACAAGAATATCACTCAAACCATGTGCCAACAATCCACATAAATCATGTACAACAACCATGTACATCAACAATATACAAAGATAACCAACAACATGTACCAATCATGTATCAACAACAAACCAAACTATGCCTCAACAAGATGTATCAATATCACCATGTACTTCGAGTACGTATCTCATCGATGTACCTAATCATATACCAATAACATACACCAATATAGCCAACAAGATACCTCTTAACAATGCACCACACTCTCCTTAAATCAAATACCATAAATCCTCACAACAACCATGTTCCACAACCTCACTATTATACAACCTCTATCTGTACCAATAACTTCAACATCATACCTCAACCAAATCCCTCAAACATGAACCAATACTAAACTTCAGTAGATCTACCTCATATCAAATCTATTGCAAGTCCTAAACTTCCAAGAGGGCATCCAACAGATTTACAAGGAAAACCCTAAACCAGATTCAATGATTCAACACTACACATATGAAAACCATACCTTTTTCATCTTGTAGCATTCTGCTACCACGAATCTGCTACTGTGATTTTTCTGTTGCACTTTTTCAAATGCACTTTTTCTTCCGCGATTTTTCTGTTGTGATTTTTCTGCGACACTTTTTTTTCCGCACTATTCTTGCCACACTTTTATGCCGCACTTTTTCTACCGCAATTTTTTTTCTGCACTTTTTTTGCCGTTATTTTTCTTCCACACTTTTTCTACCACAATTTTCCTGCCGTTATTTTTCTACCACACTTTTCCTGCCTTGATTTTTCTTCCGCACTTTTCTTGCCACAATTTTTTTGTAACACTTTTTTCTATCAATAATACCTGCCCAAATAACCTTTCACAAAATAGATATTCAATGATATTCAATAGATGCTAATGGGAGACCATTTCTCTCTTATATATACTCTCCAAGTAGCTCCCTCTAGAAGTTTCAACTTTTTTCCATTTAACCACTTTGTCCACATAGCCACTTTTTCCACTGAACCACTTTGTCCACTTAACTTAACCACTTTGTTCACTTAACTAAACCACTTTCCACAAATATTAAGTTCTCCAATCCTAGTTGCAACTAAATTTATTATTTAATTAATTTCTTTTGCAACCACTTTGACTTATCCATAAATAGTAAACTCACCACTTCTTGTTTCAACCACTTTATAATTTAAATAATTTCTCTTTGCAACCACTTTGACTACTTTATTATTTAAATAATTTATCTTTACTCAGAGCTTCTTGTTGTAGCTAAATTTTCCATAATTAGTCAATTCATAACTTTTTTTCCCTTAACTAACTTCTTGTTGCAACTAATTTATTTTTAATTATTTTCTTAATGCAACAACTATAGCCATGATGAAATCCTAGTTACCATCAATTTGAATAGTACAATTCTTTTAGGAGCTTCTGTAATAATTGACTTCTTTGACCTTCTAGAGGCTTCTAGATAACTCATGAAGGTTCTCCAACTTCATATGGCCATAACTCTCTAACCATGAAGAGTTATGTGACGTTCCACATATAATCGGAAATGGCATGACATATACTATCCACCTAGAATAGTCTTACCAATAAATTCACTAATCTTTAATCCTTTATACCTCAAACAGACTTGGGTCCCTTACCCATTCCTTTGTTCTACCAGAATTCGCTACCAGACTTCTCTAGGAGTTGACATCAATCACTAAGGTTTGAAATCAATATACAATATCACTCTACAAGGGTTGACATCAATGACAACCAATAGTCTAGAAAAACTGTCCATCAACCTAATCCAACTATCTAACAATATCCCCCTTTGGAATATATAGCAACACCAACATTGATGGCAACACTTAGTCATGATAACATTAATTCTTTTACTCCTAATCAATGTTTCTATCTCTCCCCCTTTGACATCAATGGAAAAGGTATCTCCCTTTGGGGATGCTCCCCCTGACTGAACTCTCCTTGGGGATGCTCCCCTTGTCTAAATTCCTTTAATCTTTCTCTGTATTTCTAAGCCTCTGATTACTCTCTCTCCCTTCATATGAATAATATCTCCTCCATTGACAAAGTGTATCACTCCGATGCAACACTGAAGTCATATCGCTCATTCTTCCTTTATAAAAATCGCTCATTCTTCCCCTGTGACAATCGCTCCCCATGGAAACATGCCCCTCTTCTCTCTCTCCAAGAATCTAACTCTCTATCCTGCATATGATGAATCTCTTCCCATGGAATCATACCTCTATTCTTACCTCTCTATTTGAAAACTTCTCTGAATGATATTTCTACCTATCTTTTTGGTTATGTTTCTCTCTCTTGACATCTCTGCAAGATGTTGTGTTGAAAAAATAAGTCATCCTCTACCTGTTTCCTTTTGGAGTTATTGTACATTGGTGTTTCCTTGTGTAATCAACTGACATATAAGAAAAACATTCAATAATAAGCATTCAAATATTCCTGTGTAATTATCATCTATTATGATAATGTTCCTTTGTCTCTGAACCACTCTCTGAACTAATCTATGAATCCATGCTCTCGTCCACTATCATAAATATGTCCAAACCTACTAAGTGTTCTTATGAATCGATCTCTATCCATACTGTCCAAGAATCTTCTACAAAACTATCCATAATTTTGATCCATCTATCATTGTATTATCATGAAGTATTCACTACAACAACTGATTAATCTATCATACTGTACTTCTGCTAACTAACTGCTCTGAATCTGTCTACTCAAAATATGCAAGATTCTCAAATGATGGTTCTCTGGTTTGTCTCAGCTACTGTATAGAATCCCCTCATCTAATATTCATATTACTTGAGAGTCTTTAAGTTGGATGGCTCTGAAAAATTCCTTCTTTGATGCAAAGTCATCATCATCTTGATTGGTAGATTCATCATCTCTCTGAACTATGAACTCTTTCTTTCTGTCTGTGGATTCATCTTTCACTACAATACCCGAAAGTACATTCTCTTGAACCTGTTCCTTATTTATATGTCCTTATTTTCTATCATTTATTTTCCAAACCTTTATGTATCTGACATCTTCATTTTTCTTTGTATATTTTTCTTCATCTCGTTTTATTGTCAATATTGCGATCTCTGGGACCTGATATTTGTTCACCTATTATTCTTGTTTTCTTATCCATAATTTCCTATATCTGATATCAATATTATATTTCATGGAAGTATCGATCACACTTCTACAATCATGAGGTATGTGTCCATAGTTATGAAAATTGTAATATTCAACATAAGCATTTATTGCTTGAACATTTCTTTTATAATCACTGCAATCTGCAACGTTATGCCCAAAGTTAGTACAATAAAAACAATGACCATAAAATAAATTTACATACTTGGGAGTGAATGATCTTCTTTGTGGTGTAGTCCTTCTGAATTCCTTCCTTGACTAATCATGATCATGATTGAATATTCTTTATGGCTTGAACATGGATGGCCTTCTTGAAGATGTATCTTCATTAGTTTTCTTAGATTCTAGTTGTCCATGATTCCTTCTTTTGAGTACTTCTGCATAACTCTTGCTCTTTTCTTCATTCTTATTTTCTAGCAACCTAGAGAGTTTATTTTTATTCTCTACAACTAATGCGAATGTTTTTGTCTCTTCAACGTTCTTGATGAGCATGGCGATTTTACTTCTCTTCTTCAAGCTTCACAACCTCTTATTCTTTCTTCATTATATGAGACTTCATGACTTCTTATATTCTCTTCACTTATTCAAGATGGATTTTTAATGTGATTATTTCTTCTTCAAGTCCTTTCTCTTCTTGACCAAACTCTACCTCAAGTTGGTTTACATCGTTAGCTCTTTCCTTAAGATGATATGCCAATATCTTCTCTATCATTTCTTCTTCTTCCTTCTATGCTGCTATGTTGGCATCCAAATATTGCTTTTGATCCTCAATATTTTCTTCGATCTTTCTGGATTCTTCTAGCCGAGTTCTTAAGTTCTCTATGACCTTTTGGGCTTCTTAAAAAATGCGAACACTTTCCTTTTGTTTCATCAATTCTTTATTGTGTGACTTATTTTCTTCTCTTTCTTTTCCGAGTTCATCTAAAGCATTGATCAGTTCTTCTTCATAATTGTCTTCTATTTCAATTAGTTTTTCTGTCTCATTTCCTTCATGGAATTCCATTTCAAGATGTCCTCGTTTTTCAACAACATACTTCTGTTTATTATGTATTATTCATCTTCTGAATCTGTTTTCATGATGGACATCTTTCTTCTTGATCTGTAACTACATCTTCTTTGACATTCTCTGACTCTATGATGGGTGAAGAATAGATATTATGTAACTTATCCCAAATTTCTTTAGATGATGAACATTTACTCACTTTGTCATTTATTGAATCATATAGTTCTTCCAAAATGAAATCTATTGCAATTTTTTTATTTCGTTTCAGTTCCTTCTTTGCTATGGTCTTTTTCCTTTTTAAACTATCATATCCTGTAACAATTGATTGCCAAATATCATACCCCTGCGCATTTAAAAATACTTTCATCCTTCCGCTCCATATATCATACTTTAATCCATTCTGACCATTAAATAGTGGTACTCCATTCTCAAAATAATTCGTGATCTCCTTCTAGTGGTTAAATTGTTTATTGAAGAAACCTGCTTTGATACCAATTGTTGGATTACTGAGAGGGGGGGTGAATCAATAATGAACAATTATACCAATTATTAATCCTTTAAACCACATTGATATAATTTCACTTATTCAACCATGTTCATTTGTTCATAATCAATATATTATTGTATCATAAACATTAACATTCATCAGTGCATAATAAACAGTAACAAACACATGCACACAATGCATGGTACACTAATATTTATGTGGAAACCCAATGCGGGAGAAAACCACATAATACTTTTCTTATATGTCAAGAATTACATTCAAGGAAGCACCAACTTGTTGGATCATGTTTTCATTGATGCCAAAGGTTTAATTAATTGATGTCAAAGGATTGATGCTAAGTGATTGATTGATGTCGAGGAATTGACCGATGCCAAAGGATGACTGATTGATTGATGTCAAAGGATTGATGTCAAGGAATTGGTTGATGCCAAAGGATGATTGAATGCTGTCAAAGGTAAAAGGTTTGATGTATGTTACACAATTTCTTATCATATTATATTGATGAAGATGGATCAATGAGTTTTCATTGATACATGATGCATAGATGAAGATGGATCGATGTGGTTTCATTGGTATATGATGCATTATGATGCATTGTTGGATTGATGTAAATATGAATCATTATTGTCTTATCATGGTTGATAAGGTTTACAAATGAATGAACTCCAAAGTGGTCCCCTTATGGTGAAATTCCTTATGGGAAGATGCTTTACGTTTGAGTTATCCTAGAAGTATGGTTGGAGAAACCATGCTTAAATGTGGAATAATGAGATGAAGATCAGTGAATTTGTTAGTGGAACTATCCTAGATGGATAGTTCTTGTCATACCATTTTTGGTGGTATGTGGAATGTCACATAACTCCTCATGGTTTGAGAGTTATGGACTTACGAAGTTGAAGGACCCTCATATGTAGGCTTGAAGCCCCAAAAGGTCAAAGAAGTCAAAGAGCTTGCAAATAAGAAATTATTATTTAAATGATAAATAAAAGTGAAAAAGTCACCGAGGAATATTTAAATAGAGAACTTTATAATTATGGTAAGTGGTTAACCCTAAAAATGAGGAAAATAGGTTAAGTGACCTAGAAATGGGTTAAGTGACCTAGAAATAGGTTAAGTGACCTAGAAGTGGGTTAAGTGACCTAGAAGTGGGNTCTTTTGTGCGTATCTCTTGAGTATGTAGTGAATATCTATTATGAGAAAGAGATGATCTAGAGGATCTCATAGACGCATCAAAGTTTCAGCAAGTCAGAGATCATGAAGATAAAATTCTAGGAAGTTCAGAAACCCCAGTTTATAAGGTATATGCAGGTTGTAGTGAGTCAGGGCGCATACATACGCGGGATGAATGAGGGCAGGGCGCGTACAGTGGATGAAGTCATGAAGAATTGTGGTTGAGATGATGACATGCTCTTGAATACTAAATCATATTCCAGATCTACCATAGAAATTTTGCTATGGTTACTTTTTTGTCTTGATGGATACTCTTGCTTGTTGTGTGGTGAATGCTTAAGGCATTCTTGGTATGGCTGTTGTGATTTGGTTTGGTTGATGGAGTGAACAACACTCTTATGATTTCTATAGTATACTGTTTTCTTATACATGATGAGTAGCATTCATATTGTATGGTTGAGAAGCATGATTAAGTTGTTGGAGATATTGGATGTGTTGTGATTGGTTATGGGTCATATTGGATAGTAAAAGAGATAAGAGAATGTGATTGACGTCTGCAGAAGATCCGAGTGTGTGATGAAAAGAAAAACATAGTTTCTCAGATGTGATATGTAGGCTATAGTACAGATTGGCCATGTACATAGGCAAGTTGTGCTACTGGTAGGGCACATACACACACGTGATGCACTACCAACAGGTCGTGTACGTGTTGACATATTGATATATGTTGAGGATTGTTGCCTCATCTCAATTGGTGCTGAGGGTGTAAGATGAGTCTTTCATTATAGATCTGGTGCTCTTGTAGAGTTGTACTCTATTCAATTGTTGTTGATAACCCAAGGATTGTAGTCTGTAATAAAAATAAAATTGTACATACATCTTGTGTTCCTTATGTTCCTTGTGGTGATGATTTGTTGATGATATATTGATGATATATGTTGTTGATATATGTTCACATGTAACTAATTATAAATCAAAACAATAAGTAATGAGAAAATGGTGATTGCTAACTTATGAGTTTTGTGAAGGGGAGGTTTTGGGAAAAAKATCCCTACACTGTTCACCCCCCCCTCTCAGTGTAGTCGGTGTGTCCAAGACAACTTCCAATTCTCCAACTACAAATGGAAGGAGGCTCCGACCCCCTAGTTTCTTAGGCTACAACCCGAGGGAAGCTACAACTCCCYATTTCTCTAGCTACAACCAGAATGAGGCTACAACCCCCTATGTTATTCAGCTACAACTAGAAGGTGTCTACAACCACCTATCCTTRCCCCATCCAACCAACTTGATATATAAGTARAATGAATGAACCATTGTCACACTGTCACTATGAAATATACTATTGTAAACCTGTACCAATCTGTGCCACTGACCTATAATCAACCTGTGCCATTGTCTTGTAACCAACTTGTACCTGTGCCTTTTTTGTACCAACAAAACTAAATACACCAACAACATGTTCCAATACTCTCCTTAATATAAAAGATCTGATAACATAAATATCATACCCAAAATAACAAGAATATCACTCAAACCATGTGCCAACAATCCACATAAATCATGTACAAAAACCATGTACATCAACACTATACAAAGATAACCAAAAACATGTACCAATCATGTATGAACAACAAACCAAACTATGCCTCAACAAGATGTATCAAGATCACCATGTACTTCAAGTATGTGTCTCATCCATGTACCCAATGATATACCAATGAAATACACCAATATAACCAACAAGATACCTCTAACAATGCACCACACTCTCCATAAATCAAATACCATAAACCCTTATATCAACCATGTGCCACAACCTCACTGTTATACAACTTATATATGTACCAATAACTTCAAAAACATACCTCAACCAAAATCCCTCAAACATGAATCAACACTAAACTTCAGTAGATCTACCTCATATCAACTCTATAACAATCCCTAAACTTCCAAGAGGGCATCCAACATATTTACAAGGAAAACCCTCAACTAGATTCATATATTCAACACTACACATATGAAAACCATACCTTTTTCTTCTTGTAGCATTTTGCTGCCGCGATTTTTCTGCCGCACTTTTTCTGCTGAACGTTTCCTACCACGATTTTTTTGCCGCACTTTTCCTGCCACGATTTTTCTGCCGCACTTTTTCTACCATACTTTTCTTGCCACGATTTTTCTGCCGCACTTTTCTTGCCGTGATTGTTTTGCTGCACTTTTTTCTATCAATAATACCTACCCAAATAACCTTTCATGAAATAGGTATTCAATGATATTCAATATATGCTAATGGGTTACCCTTTCTCTCTTATTTATACTCTCCAAGTAGCTTCCTATAGAAGTATCAAATTTTTTCCACTTAACCACTTTGTCCACTTAGCCACTTTGTCCACTTAACCACTTTTTCCACTTAACCACTTTGTCCACTTAACTGAACCACTTTCCACAAATAGTAAGTTCTCCACTCCTAGTTGCAACTAAATTTATTATTTAATTAATTTCTTTTGCAACCACTTTGACTTATCCATAAATAGTAAACTCACCACTTCTTGTTGCAACCACTTTATTATTTAAATAATTTCTCTTTGCAACAACTTTGACTACTTTATTATTTAAATAATTTATCTTTACTCACAACTTCTTGTTGCAACTAACTTTTCTATATTTAGTCAATTCGTAACTTATTTTCCCTTAACTAACTTCTTGTTGCAACCACTTTATTATTTAATTTATTTCTTGGTCAACCAATTTGACTATTCAATCTTTTCATCACAACTACTTTACCATAATTACCAAACTCACAACGTCTTGTTGCAACTAATTTATTTTTAATTATTTTCTTAATGCAACAACTATACCCATGATTAATGCCTAGTTACCATCAATTTGACTAGTACACTTCTTCTAGGAGCTTCTATAATAATTGACTTCTTTGACCTTCTAGAGGCTTCTAGATAACTCAAGAGGGTTCTCCAACTTCATATGGCCATAACTCTCTAACCGTGAGGCGTTATGTGATGTTCCACATATCATCAAAAATGGAATGACATATACTATCCATTTAGAATAGTATTACCTATAAATTCACTAATATTTGTTCCTTTATACCTCAAACAGACTCGGGTCCCTTACCCATTCCTTTGTGCTACCATAATTTTCTACCATACTTATCTAAGAGTTGACATAAATCACTAAGGGTTGACATCAATATAAAATATCACTCTACAAGGGTTGACATGAATGAAAACCAACAGTCCAGACAAACTGTCCATCAACCTAATTCAATTGTCTGACAATCTCCCCCTTTGGAATAGATGACAACACCAACATTGATGGAAACACTTAGTCATGATAACATTCATTATTTTACTCCTAATCAATGTTTCTATCTCTCCCCCAGCTGCTCCCCCTCACTGAATTCTCCTTGGGGCTACTCCTCTTGTCTAAATTCCTTTGATATTTATCTGTATTTATAAGCCTCTGATTACTCTATGTCCCTTCATATGAATAATATCTCCTCCTTTGACAAAGTGTATCACTCTGATGCAACACTGAAGTCATATCGCTCATTCTTCCCTTGTGATAATTGCTTCCCCTGGAAACATGCCTCTGTTCTCTCTCTCCAAGCATCTAGCTCTCTATCCCATATCTAATGAATCTCTTCCCCTAGAATCATACCTCTATTCTTACCTCTCTGTCTGACAAATTGTATGAATGATATTTCTACCTATATTTTTGGTTATGTTTCTCTCTCTTGACTTCTCTGCAAGATATTGTGTAGAAAAAATATAAGTCATCATGTACCTGTTGCCTTTTGGAGTTATTCTCCATTGGTGTTTCCTTGGGTAATCAACTGACATATAAGAAAATCATTCAAGAATAAGAATTCAAATATTGTCGTGTAATTATCATCCATTATGATAATGTTTCTTTGTCTTTGAACCACTCTTTGAACCAATATATGAATCCATGCTCTCGTCCACTGTCATAAATCTGTCCAAACCTGATAAGTGTTCTTATAAATCGGTCTCTATCCATACTGTCCAATAATCTGCTACAAAACTTTCCATAATGTTGAACCATCTATCACTGTATTATCATGAAGTCTTCACTACTACAACTGAGTAATCTATCATACTGTACTTCTGCTAACTAACTGCTCTGAATATGTCTACTTAAACTTTGCAAGCTGCTCGAAGGATGGTTCTCTAGTTTGTCTTAGCTACCATATAGACTCCCCTCATCTAATATTCATATTACCTAGGAGTATCTAAGTTGGATGGATCTGAACAATTCCTTCTTTGATGCATAGTCATCATCATCTTCATTGGTAGATTCATCATCTCTCTAAACTATGAATTCTTTCTTTCTGTCTGTGGATTCATCTTTCACTAAAATGCTTGAAAGTACATTCTCTTGAACCTGTTCCTTATTTATCTTTCCTTCTTTTCTTTCATTTATTTTCCAAACATTTATGTATCTGACATATTCATTTTTCTTTGTAGATTTTTCTTCATCTTGTTTTAGTGTCAATATTGCGATCTCTGGGACCTGATCTTTGTTCACTTGTTCTTCTTGTTTTCTTATCCATACTTTCTTATATCTAATATCAATTTTTTATTTCATGGAAGTATCGATCACACTTCTACAATCATGAGCTATGTGTCCATAGTTATGAAATTTATAACATTCAATGTTATGTGGGGCCACATAAGCATTTATTGCTTGAACATTTCTTTTATAATCTCTGCAATTTGCAACCTTATTTCCAAAGTTAGTACAATAAAAAAAATAACCACAAAATAAATTTACATACCTGGGAGTGAATGATCTTCTTTGTGTAGTCCTTCTGAATTCCCGCCTTGACTTATCATGATCATGATTGAAGCTTCTTTGTGGCTTGAACATGGATCGTATTCTTGAATATGTATCTTCATTAGTTTTCTTGGATTCTCATTGACCATGATTCCTTCCTTTGTGTACTTCTGCATAACTCTTTCTCTTTTATTCATTCTTCTTTTCTAGCAACCTAGAGTGCTTCTCTTCATTCTTTACAACTAATGTGAATGTTTTTGTCTCTTCAACGTTCTTGTTGAGCTTGGTGATTTTACTTCTCAATGTAACAACTTCTTCTTCAAGCTTCTAAACCTCTTCTTATTTCTTCATGATTATATGAAACTTCATGAATTATTCTATTCTCTTCGATTCTTCAAGATAGATTTTTAATGTGATTATTTCTTCTTCAAGTCCTTTCTCTTATTGAAAAAACTCTGCCTCAAGTTGGTTTAGATCGTTAATTCTTTCCTTAAGATGATATGTCAATATCTTCTCTCTCATTTATGCTTCTTCCTTCTGTGCTACTATGTTGGCTTCCAAATACTGCTTTTGATCTTCAAGATTTTCTTTGATCTTTCTAGCTTCTTCTAGCCGAGTTCTTAAGTTCTCTATGACCTATTGGGCTTCTTCCAAAAATGTGAACAATTTCCTTTTGTTTCATCAATTATTTATTGAGTGACTTATTTTCTTCTCTTTATTTTCTTAGTTCATCTAAAGCACTGATCAATTTTACTTCATAATTGTCTCCTATTTCAATTAGTTTTTCTATCTCATTTCTTTCGTGGAATTCCATTTCAATATGTCCACATTTTTCACAATTAAAACAAAACAACATACTTCTATTTATTATGTACTGTTCATCTTTTGAATCTATTTGAATTGATGAACATCTTTCTTCTTGATTTGTACCTACATCTTCTTTGACATTCTATGACTCTATGATGGGTGAAGAATAGATATTATGTAACTTATCCCAAATTTCTTTAGTTGATGAACATTTACCCACTTTGTCATTTACTAAATCATATAGTCCTTCCAAAATGAAATCCATTAAAATTTTGTTATTTCGTTTCAGTTCCTTCTTTACTATACTATTTTCCCTTTTTGAACTATCATATCCTATAACAATTGATTGCCAAATATCATACCCCTGCGCATTTAAAAATACTTTCATCCTTTCGCTTCATATCTCATACTTTAAACCATTCTGACCATTAAATAGTGGTACTCCATTCTTAGAATAATCTGTGATCTCCTTCCAATGGTTAAACTATTTATTGAAGGAACCTGCTTTGATACCAATTGTTGGATTACTGAGAGGGGGGGTGAATCAGTAATGAGCAATTATACCAATTATTAATCCTTTAAATCACATTGTATATTCTTTCACTTATTCAGCCATGTTCATCTCTTCATAATCAATATATTACTATATCATAAACATTAGCATTCATCAGTGCATAATAAACAATAACAAACACATGCACACAATGCACAATACACCAGTATTTACGTGGAAATCCAATGCGAGAGAAAACCACATAATACTTTTCTTGTATGTCAAGAATTACATTCAAGGAAGCACCAACTTCCAATTCTCCAACTACAACTGGAAGGAGGCCCCAACCCCTTAGTTTCTCAGGATACAACCCGAGGGAAGCTACAAATCACCATTTCTCTGGCTACAACCAGAAGGAGGCTACAACCCCATATGTTCTCCAACTACAACTGGAAGGTGTCTACAACCACCTATCCTTTCCCCTTCCAACCAGCTTTAAATATAAGTAGAATGAAGGAACCACTGTCACACTGTCACTATGAGATATATTGTTGTTAACCTGTACCAATCTGTGCCACTGACATGTAATCAACCTATGCCATTGTCCTGTAACCAACTTTTACATGCTCCTTTCCTTTACCAACAAAACTAAATACACCAACAACATGTACCAATACTCTCCTTAATATATCAGATATGATAACATAGATATCATACCCAAAATCACAAGAATATAACTCAAACCATGTGCCAACAATCCACATAAATCATGTACAACAACCATGTACATCAACACTATACAAAGATAACCAAAAACATGTACCAATCATGTATGAACAACAAACCAAACTATGCCTCAACAAGATGTATTAAGATCACCATGTACTTCAAGTATGTATCTCATCCATGTACCCAATCATATACCAATAACATACACCAATATAAACAAAAAGATACCTTTAACAATGCACCACACTCTCTATAAATCAAATACCATAAATCCTCACATCAACCATGTGCCACAACCTCACTATTATACAACCTCTATATGTACCAATAACTTAAGCAACATACCTCAACCAAAATCCCTCAAACATGAATCAATACTAAACTTCAATAGATCTACCTCAGATCAACTCTACAACAAACCCTAAACTTCCAAGAGGGCATCCAATAGATTTACAAGGAAAACCCTCAACCAGATTTATAGATTCAACACTACACATATGAAAACCATACCTTTTTTTTCTTGTAGCATTCTGCTGCTACGATTGTTCTGCCGCACTTTTATTGCCTTGATTTTTCTACCAAACTTTTCCTGTCATGATTTTTTTGCCCCACTTTTCCTGTCGTGGTTTTTCTTCCGTGATTTTTCTGCCGCAATTTTTCTGCCACACTTTTCTTTCCGCGATTTTTCTGCCGCACTTTTCTTGCTGTGATTTTTTTTCCGCACTTTTCTCTATCAATAATATCTGCCAAAATAGCCTTTCACGAAATAGATATTCAATTATATTCAATAGTTTCTAATGGGAGACCTTTGCTCTTTTATTTATACTCTCCAAGTAGCTTTCTCTAGAAGTATCAAATTTTGTCCACTTAAGCACTTTTTCCACTTAGCCACTTTGTCCACTTAAGCACTTTGTCCACTTAGCCACTTTTTCCACTTAACCACTTTGTCCACTTAACTTAACCACTTTCCACAAATAGTAAGTTCTCCACTCCTAGTTGCAACTAATTTTATTATTTAATTAATTTCTTTTGCAAGCACTTTGACTTATCCATAAATAGTAAACTCAACACTTCTTCTTGCAACCACTTTATTATTTAAACAATTTCTCTTTGAAACCACTTTGACTACTTTATTATTTAAATAATTTATCTTTACTCACAACTTCTTGTTGCAACTAAATTTTCTATAATTAGTCAATTCATAACTTCTTTTCCCTTAACTAACTTCTTGTTGCAACTACTTTATTATTTAATTTATTTCTTGGTCAACCACTTTGACTATTCAATCTTCTCATCATAACTACTTTACCATAATTACCAAAATCACAACTTCTTCTTGCAACTAATTTGTTTTTAATTATTTTCTTAATGCAACAACTATACCCATGATTAAATCCTAGTTACCATCAATTTGACTAGTACACTTCTTCTAGGAGCTTCTAGAACAATTGACTTCTTTGACCTTCTAGGGGCTTCTAGATAACTCATGAGGGTTCTCCAACTTCATATGGCCATAACTCTCTAACCGTGAGGATTTATGTGATGCTCCACATATCAACAGAAATGGCATGACATATAATATCCATCTAGAATAGTCTTACCTATAAATTCACTAATATTTATGCCTTTATACCTCAAACAGACTCGAGTCCCTTACCCATGCCTTTGTGCTACTAGAATTATCTACCATACTTCTTGAAGAGTTGACATCAATCACTAAGGGTTGACATCAATATACATATCACTCTCCAAGGGTTGAAATCAATGAAAACCAACAATCTAGACCAACTGTCCATCAACCTAAGCCAACTTTCTGACAATTCCTACATACTTGGTCTACCACCATAGATGCACATTTACTCAATAGTGAATGTGGAAAATATTAAACTCTATGAGCCTTCCATGTTGGACTAGGAAACTAAGGAGCATGTTCTACCTACTATAGAGGATTTAACACTAGAAACTCAGGAAACTTTGGTAGAAGATACAATTTTTGAAAAGTGGTCCAAAACTACTACTTAGGGGTAGCACGACCTCTAGCAGATCTTGTTTGAAAGGATAACTTATAAGAAAGGAAAAATGGTACTCCAGGGAGAAGGTAGGGGAAAAATTTCCTCATCTTATTCATTAAATTTTTTTGGGGAATAAAATATTAATAGGGGAGGTATTATATGGAATGGATCATTATATAATTTGTCATCTATGTTGGTACTTTCCATGTAGAAAAATTACATAAAATGGCTTGTAAAGCCCATTTTAGTGGTAGGTCTCGGTTTGGAGATTTGGGGTCCAAAGACATTTTGAGGCATCACATGGAAAGTTTTTGGGTAAAATATTTATGACTGTAGATTCCATCCCATTTATGTTGTTTTACACATCGAGACCTTCCAACAGTGCAAAAAGCACCTCAATTGGAGCTTGCATGAGAAATTTGTGCCTCCTGTGAGTTGACCTAATTTTTTTACCACCATGGTACCGATTCAATGTCAGTTCAACCCCCATTACTCACACATGTGGGGTTATCCATGTGTGGAATTTCAATAATATTCTAGAAGGTCCAAAAACTAACACTAATTGAGGGTTGAGGCATGGAAAAAACCCTCACTCTAGATGATTATCAGGCTATGTAAATATTGGGTTTCTAGGAGGAGAGGGGGTTCCATTCTTTATCATATTACTTGTTCCATAGTCGAGTAGAGAATCTAGGACTAGGATTTGAGAGAAAAATAAAGGAGGAAGAAGATTCTATAACATCCATTCAAGCCATAATGTCAAAGGCAACTCGATAATGAGTCCACGTTTCTTTGTATTTTCATTTTCATAACTGAAGAATGAAGAGAAGAGAATATGCCTCACCTTATAGCTATGCTTTCTCCCATATTAAGTTTTCTAGGATACATATTGCATTCATTTGCATGTATGGTGTGTTCATTTTCTTGTTCTTTCATTTTTGTATTTTAGTTATTTTCATAAATTTGAGCATTAATCTAGTAATATTAAATCCGTGTTAAGTTCCAAAATAAATATGCAAATACAAATTTAGAAATAACTCTAATTATTCACACAAATATTCAACATGAGAATGAGACAAAACCCTCGAGGTAGGGTAACACCATATATTATTCCTTATCGAAGGAGTGAACTCCTCAAGAAATCCTTTCTTGTTACAAAAATAATATACTTCACTATGTTCATTACATTACCAATCCCTTCCTTATACAATACTACCTAAGAACATTCTAGAGAAGGAACCTTATGAAAATCCTTCTCATATTTATTATGTTCACACTAATACAACATATCTAACTATCATAGCATGCCTTATTTAATAATATAGTGGAACTAGTTCACCTTACATTGAAT